>OZ025870.1:3388407-3678407 GCA_964019415.1 Ianthella basta | reverse complement strand
CGCACGCTACATGGGCATAGACTTATCCCCTGAGGCCAAGTGGGCTGAGCTGCGGAGGGGAGGGGGGGGCAGTGGTGATGTTTGGTCCGCCTCAGAGTGGGTGCAGCACTCAGGCCAGGATGCTGGCTGAGAGGTACACTGCTGCTCTGTTGCATGTGGACACTGTCATCAAGGAGCACATTGTGTTAGGGAGGACGCCGGCTGAGCAGAGGGCAAGGAAGGTGTGCATTGAAGCCATGCTGGCCAGGCAGAAGGCCTGTGAGGAGGAAGCAGCGGTGTCGGCCCTCTCCATCAACCAGGAGCCGTCCAAGAAGCACTCCTCAAAGGACAGGGACAAAGAGAAAGAGAAGGAGGAAGAAGTGGACGGGTCCCTCGAGCAGGACATGCCGCAGCCTCCACCAATGGACATGACACCATTCAGTGTTGAGGTGGAGGAGGGCACGGAGTGGGAGGTACCCGAGGGGTCTCTCTTGCTGACCAAACTCCCAGAGGACGTTGTGGTGGACATACTGACAGAGAGGACTATGGTGAGCCTTCCTCGGCAGACAGTCAGTTTGTGGCATACACACACTGTACATTGCTATGCATTGGCAAGTATATAAGGGATTTGTATGCCTGAACGCTGTATGTCCCTGTGTGTGTGTGTGTCTGTCACTTACTGAACACCCCTCCCTTGTGCGTGCAGCAACCTGACTGCTACCGCAGTGTGGTGGTGGATGGCCTCCACTCCCAGTTCATTCCCCACCCTATGCTGGCCACAGCCTTGGTACTGAAGGCTCTCGGGGACAGAAAACACATTTACTTTGTTAACCTGTGCTTCACCTATGAGGCCCACCTAGCACGGCTGGAGGCGGTAGAGAAGGAAGAGGAGAGAAAGAAAGGTATGTCTCTACCAAGCAACTGTACAGGCCTTCTACATAGCCTTACCAATCCTACCCCAGTGGTTGTGCTATAGGTGTTTCCGGTGGTTGTACATAGTCATTAGCTAGCCACACTGCTCTGGCCTCCCCCAACGGTTCAACCTCTCGCACATTCCTCCCTGCAGCTGAAGAGGAAGAGGCAGCACGTTGTGCAGAAGAGAGGGAGAAGGAAACTGAGGCGGCTCTCCTAGCCCTCTCTGAAGACGAGATTGAATCCCTCCCTGATGATGTAAAGGAGCGAGTTGAGCAGACCTGGAGGCACCAGCTCAAGAAGGAGAGATCGAAGAAGTGTGTGAGACTCATTGTCAGTGGCAGTGGGTGGGAGCAACTCATGGGAAGGTCTTATGAGCTCTTCTGACTGCCTGTGTACATGTGTTTGTGCTGCGGTACTGTAAACACATCGTAACATTGCAGTTCTGGTTGTGCTCACCACTCCTCTAGGAGGCAGTTGGAGAGAGAGGAGAGGGAGCGGCAGGAGCAGGAGAGAAAGGCCTTGGAACAAGCCAAACGACTGGAGGAGGAGGGGTAGGTGCTATTAGTGCTTCTGTTTGTATTGTTTATTGCTGTTCACTTTGTATAAATATTGTGTGAATAGTTAATTAGTATTTCATAGTCTTTGGTGTAATGTTTGATATATGTACCTTTGCAGAGCAAGACAGAGCCCTGGGAAGAGGCGGGGCACAGCCAAAGGTGGTCCCCAGGCTGGGAAGACCACTGCTATCCAACAGCCGAAGGCACCAGCAGCAGCAGCCAGTGGACCAGATGCCTCCCTGCCCATGGGAGTACCTCCCAGCCTGCCTCCATCGCCCCAGTGGAGGGCGCTGGGAGTGGTATACTGAACACACCGGTCCACTCCAAAGTGAACTTGAGTACAGAGCCCGGAGCAGAGCAGGATTTGCAGACCAAGTGAGGGGCGGGCAGACGGGGGCGGGTCAGGGGTATGGCGTATGTACAGCTGTATACATACTTGTGTACAGTGGCTACACTCCAACTCACTGTGTTGATTCATCTGTCTGTCCATGCGTCTTGTTTGTCTATTTGTCCACTGTTGTATATACAGTAGGAGGAAGGGCAAGGGGAAGAGGGAGGAGAGCCAAGATGCAGCAGAGCTTGAGATCCCAGCCATAAAGAAATGGTTGGTTGGTGATTGTCCAACATGATTCGTAAACTACGTAACTGTCTTCATTCCTATTACACCATTGCATGCAGTGCCTTTCCCCTCATCCTCTTGCCCCTCCCCCTGTCCTGCCCCTCCCCCATCAGGTACATGTTCTATGACAGTGTGTGGTCTCAGGTGAGCACCTTGTTGGAGGACTGGGACAGAAGCATTGGAAGTGCTCTACCAAAGAGGCCTCCATTGGAGATAGAGGCTCTGGACCAGCATAAACACCCACCCACCACCACTCCTAAGCACAAAGGAGTCAAGGGTAAAAAGGAGGTTCGCTGTTAAGCTAAACACACACACGCACGCACGCACGCACGCACGCACGCATGCACGCACACATATCAGCTCTATGTGTTCCAATATTTGTTTTGCTCTGCAGAAGTCAGAGGATAAGGTCCTGGCTGTCAGTAGCTCCAAGTCCTCCCTCCTGCCGGTGCCTGCCAGCCTGTTGGCAGAGGAGAACAGGAAGGGGCTGGGTGTACCATTGCAGTGCTCAGTGTTGGCGCAGAGCAGGAGAGGGTGGAGATTGCACAAGAGATAGCCAGCCAGCTGCCTTCACTTGCTGACGTGAGTGCACATTCACACCATTAGCTAACCTGTACAGTACCTATGCACCTTATCTGTACTATAAAATATTGTATTTTGGCTCTACATTAAATTATGTAAGTGTACATACGTATGTTTCCATTCCAGTTGCTTGATGAAATGGGTTTGGGACCTGATGGCTCTCCAATCCAGCCTCCCTTTGTGTTCTCTGTGGTGCACTGCCCTCGTGAGCGGCACACCCCAGAGCCAGACAAGCTGCTTCAGTTTGCGTTTGTGGCTGCACCCCCTGATGACCCGTGAGTCGGCCCATTCTAATGTGCAACATTGCTTCAATACTACTGGTCTGGTGGCTGCCCTCATGCATTACTGCTGTCCCTCATATCCCTTCAGTAACCTCCTCTCTGATGAGCCACCGCCCATGAAGCTGCCTCCAGAAACTGACTTGTCTGAGAGCATGGCAGCAGAGAAGGAGGCGGGGGCAGAGCTAAGGCTAGCAAGAGGACAAAGGCAGCGGAAACTGACAAGCGTTCTGCTACACTCAAGAGCAGACATGAGAGGAGGAGCTCAAAGTCACTCTCCCCCGCCTCACTGACTCAGACCCCATCCCCAGAGCCTGAGCCGGTCAAGTGAGTCCAGAGAGTTAGTATTAGTTAATGAAGGGAGAGGGGGAAGGGAGGGATGTGAAGGATGATAGTGAGAGGTGTGTTGTGTGCTATGGTGGGAGGTAATAGGGGCACCCTCTCTGCTTGCCCGTGTCTATAGGAGTGAGGCTACGATAGTGGAGTCTGATGAGACACCCAAGCTGGTCAAGTTCCGTTGGGTGATCCCTCTTGGTGGGGACAAGACCCTCAGGATGCTCTTCACATCAGATGTGGTGGGCACAGTGGACCATGGTGTGTGTGTGTGTGTGTGTGTGTGTGTGTGTGTGTGTGTGTGTGTGTGTGTGTGTGTGTGTGTAGTTGTATGACAGGGTGCTCCAGGAGGCAGTGGTGCTGAGGAACACTGACTGTGTTGAGTTTGAGTACAGTGTATTTGGAGCAGAGGGAGGGGCAGGACCACCCCCACTGGGACAAGTCACAGTTCATCCTACCTCCGTGAGTAAAGTGTGTTGGGTTAGTGGGTGTTACTGGTGGAGAGTGGGCTGTGTGTGGGTGTTACTGGTGGAGAGTGGGCTGCGTGTGAGTGTTACTGGTGGAGAGTGGGCTGCGTGTGGGTGTTACTGGTGGAGAGTGGGCTGTGTGTGGGTGTTACTGGTGGAGAGTGGGCTGTGTGTGGGTGTTACTGGTGGAGAGTGGGCTGTGTGTGGGTGTTACTGGTGGAGAGTGGGCTGTGTGTGGGTGTTACTGGTGGAGAGTGGGCTGTGTGTGGGTGTTACTGGTGGAGAGTGGGCTGTGTGTGGGTGTTACTGGTGGAGAGTGGGCTGTGTGTGGGTGTTACTGGTGGAGAGTGGGCTGCGTGTGGGTGTTACTGGTGGATAGTGGACTGTGTGTGGGTGTTACTGTTGGAGAGTGGGCTGTGTGTGGGTGTTACTGGTGGAGAGTGGGCTGTGTGTGGGTGTTACTGGTGGAGAGTGGGCTGTGTGTGGGTGTTACTGGTGGAGAGTGGGCTGTGTGTGGGTGTTACTGGTGGAGAGTGGGCTGTGTGTGAGTGTTACTGGTGGAGAGTGAGCTGTGTGGGTGTAGTAAGGCATCTTGTAGCACTAATGAAGGACTTTTATTTGTCCAATCCAGGAGGGCATTGAGTGCAGGGCAGAGCATTGAGTCTTCGTCACACAGGCATCTTTAGCTTGGCTGACACCCACAGAAATGTACATTGTTGACTCATTCACATGCAGCCATATTTGGGAAAGATGTTGGTAGAAAATGTTTGCTGATAATCACTTTTGCTGATTCTAGAAATTTTCCTGTCATTGATGCTGTGAAGAGTGCTAGAATAGAGTTCTGTGAAATCTTCAAATTCAGCAATTCAGCCATTTTCTCTGCATGACGATAATTATAATAATGGAAAAAAGGACCAAGCCATTGATATATAACATGCTCTGGGATATGAGTCAAGCAGCCTTTGCTAAATTTCTCAACCAGCTTACTTGTTTGGAGGCTAGAAGATTACAACCCATTATAGCTACGTACGTAAGTGCATGAGATCAATAAACTGGCATGGTCAGTACGTATATTGTCGATCACCAGCTCAAATGTACCACATACTATTGCAGATCAAAAATACAACAACAGGGGTTGCAACCTGAAGATATATGTAATCAATATGACAATACATATAGCTGATATGTAGTGAGTACAAAGTAAGTATATGGACAAAGTGTTCAGCTAAACTGCGCCCATGCATAGTGTTCTCCTCCTCAAGGCCACACTTTGAAGAACTACATACAGACATGGAAACAGGCACAATTATGTGAACACACAACATGCCATATGCATACAGTGACCACAACTAGCAGGATCAGAGTGGCGTGCAGTATAAGACAATTTTAAATAATAGCTCTTTATGAATACGTGATTGTTTGCAATCTGACTGCGAGTCTATCAATTTCCCAAAGCATGGGGTCAATGATACTCAAGTGTGTGGAAGAGCTCTATATCAGTTACCATTTTTGACTGGTGAGGCACTTCAAAAGAGTAGCAGCAGCATTGAGGGTTATAAATAAAATTTATACTATATGTTGATGGCTTGTCAGTAACGCATGGAAGTCTGCATGCACAAGCAAATTTGGACATTTGCAATAAGATTCTCTAAAGTAGTCACTGATAATGAGAACTGCCCTGTACATGTGCTTCTTCTCCTGGCCATTCTTCACCTATTAGACAGACATAGTCGGAAATGAATATTTCTGTGAATGAAGAAGCACCGGACAAATAAATCACAATCACCAGTGGCATCTGAATGGCCCCCTGGCCTGTTGGAGTCCTGGGGGTGTACACGTATAGGACTAGAGTACTTGCTATAAATGCAGTGGACCATGGTTTACGGTTCAAATGTACGTAGCAAAGCAACTGGCCTGCATTCCTCTCACATTGGCGGTGGCAGCTGAGAAAATGAAGTCCCTTCGTGATAATGATGCTTCCTATACCTGGCAAAGGCACCTTGAGAAAAACTTTTAGACACCAGTTTCTGCCGAATGTGCATGCATCTGATCCCAGACACCCTAAGAATTACCCTGCTACTATGATCAAACTTTTTATCAGGCACTGAAACAAGCTGTGAAGCGAATTGGAGTTGAGGACAATAATGCTGAGCTCTTCTTTCTGCGGGCTTTGTGAGGAGGGAACTGATACTCTGCAACTGATTAAGAAACTGGCAGTTGCCCAGCTTGTAGATGAACCAGAAGAGGGAACAGAAGATGCTTTGTTTGTGCAATTCAAGGAGGACATCCACCATAACAACCTCATAGTTATGGATGGTGATGCTAGAATCTCAGTGCATCACATTCTTCATGCTGTCCTCAGAGACAGTGCATGTGCACAAATTAAAGGATCAACGCCAGAGGATGGACAACAATTTAGAACTAGACGCAAAGTGTCAGCTATCATATATTATATGAAGCTACTGAACAGCAGTCAAAGGAAAGCTACCTAGACAGTGTGATGGACAAGCTTCTGAATCAACTTCTTCCTCATTTTGTTGCTGTTTTCTGCACCTGTATTCAGTCACGTGGTTTCCAGGATGACACTGTCCCTCGCTTTGCTCCGTATGCTGCAAAGGTACTGCAGTTGCGCCGTGAGGGCTCGGAGGTTAGGAATGCACTGGAGATAGGAATCGCCACTACCTCAGCTATGAAAGAAAGTATCATTTCGGCAGAGATAGATCTAAAGTGCTTGTATGCAAAGGAGCTCTTTGAGTTTAATTCTGCCATTGAACTACTGCACAAGAACATCAAGGACAGGAAGAAGCAGGATGATGTAGATTTAGATCAACGTAGGAGAAATTTTGTTGGACTGCATGGGGATTGCCCTCGGTTATGCCTTCAAGGATAGAGGAGAGGAAGGTGATTTAGTTATTGCTGAAAAGCATGTTGACGAAGTGTTTGAACTCCTTCATAGAGGAAGGACTGACATGGCAGACGATAGCAATGTGAATCAGATGCGTTCAGAGGCTCTCCTCCTCCGGGCACAGCTCTACCAAGGCCTAGCACGTTATACACTCTCTCATAGATGAGCTCCTGAGAGCCTGTGGGGACGGTGCGCCAGCATCCCACCACAATTGCCAGGTGTTGCGAACACTGACAGACCTACTGTTGGATGGGCCACAGCCGGATGTAAGCAAGGCTAGCCTTCTTATTGACAGGGCTATTTGTATGGGCCATCAACTGTATGGGAACTTGCACCCAATGATTGCATTTAGCATGATGACCAAAGGCAGGGTACTCCTGGAACTGGATAAGAGTGAGGAGGCTTTGATAGTGCTAATGGGGGCACAGAACATGAATAATAGACTACCAGAAGAAGTTCGTGAGGATACAATTTTCCCTCTCACTTATTTTTTTCCGTGGGGAATGCTACATTCAGCAAGGCGGGTATGCAGAGGCCTGTGATGTCCTTCAAATAAGTGCAGAGCAGACTAAAATGCCGAAGGTAGGATTTGGACTAGGGCACCCACAGAACATGGTTGTCTTGGACAAATTGGGGTTGGTATGCATTCATTTGGGATGGCTGGAGGAGGCAAAGCAGTACATTGAGCAATCGCTGACACTTAAGATGCGTATCCAAGGGAATTCCCACCCTGCTCTTAGATGGAACTATGAACAGTTGGAAAACATTGCATACGAGTGTGGTAATGATGATGAGGCGGGGAAATTTCGTACACTGAAGCTGTCACTGTGAATGTCATAGGATATGCGTTCATTGTTGACTGCAAGTTTGTGTGCACAAGTTGAGTTTGCACTTGACATTTACATATGACATAAATGATACACTTACGAAAGGAACTGTGCCAAGTATATAGGAACTTAAAACAAACAATTTTATTGCCACATTTTTTACAGTGGTTTTCTGTTTTTGTTATTAGCCTGGGTTTGTATCACTACAAAAGTAACATTTAACTACTATAACATAAGGTATTTTATTGTATTATTATTATTGTATTATGTCATGCAAACTGTTGCTTTAGTTTCTGTCACTGTTTCAATGCTGTTTTAGTGAGGTCAGTGCTTTAATGTGCAGATGAATTCAAAGTGTGAAGTGTTGGTAATCTTGCAGCTGCATGTACTGCAGTACTATAGTTTTTTGTGCTCATTTTCTCAAGTAATGTATTAACACACATGTTCATGGTTGATTGCAATCAGCATATATATTGACGTAACCCCATTCCGGTCACGTGGGCAATAGTTGGAGGTTTGCGCAGGTTGGAGGTATGCGCGTAACATATACAACAGGAGGAGGTGTGGATGATGAAGTGGTGGTGTGGGTGAGGAGGGGTATATTGTAGCTAGGTCATCATGTCAAAGAGGATGCCGGGAGGTTACCCACCCGTCCTCTTTGCCAAATTATTGAACTTCATCAAAGTTTAGCTAGGTACATGTACACATATTATCATTAAAACATGAACACACCGGACCAAGCTAGCTAGCTACCTATCCAATGTACAGTTTAGTAGCACAAATGCATGATGATAAATAGTTGTATGATTGTGCATAATAGCTAGCAGCTAAATATAACACAACGGTTCAGCAAACTCATGCTCATCTCGATTTATATATATCTCTTGTTTAATATATAATGATATAGAACCCGTTGCCATTGTAACGGGCCTCTAAACGATGATTCTAAATCTCTGAGAAGCATTCCAACTGCTTCGCGCGTGATTCTATATAAATCCCATAATTGTACGTTGCGCGCAGAGCGCTGGGGTTTATATATGTAATAGTTAAAAGCTGACCAAGAGGTGTCTCTGAGATTTAGAGCATGAGGCACTCGGGCGCGAAGCGCCCGAGTGCCGAGTGGTCTAAATCTTCAGAGACACCGATTGGTCAGCATTTAAGTGTTATAGATCCCAATGATTGGGCAAGGAGCCAGCAGCGAATCAGTTGACTACTCGTACTTGTGTCATCACGCGTCTTCCGGAAGTAATTAGCAATTTCTGACAATGGCCGAGAAAACGTCGTTTGGTTATTGGGTTTGTCATCGCAGCAGACGTTCTTAAAGATTGGCAGTGGATGTGGCGCGTAAGCTAAACGTAAGCTTACTCACTGTCAGCCCCGTCAGCTACAGCGTTCCCAAGAGCGGTGTCCTAAGCCTGTTCCCAGCTCGTAACCAGTTCATTTCTCGGCTCTGGTTCGTAGGCCGCTGCCGGATTGTTGCTTTACCCTGTTGTCGACTAAACAAGTAAGCCAAGCGACCTGTGCATCGTATGTTGTGGAGTTAGCTATTATTGTTATCACAGCTGCAGTTTCTGTGCTATAGACCACGGGCCTAAGCCACGCCCATGCTCTAAATCGGTATTTAGAGCATAGGCGCGAACGCCGCGCGTCGAATTAGAACACGGCTGGAGGAAATAGAAAATGGTGCGAAACAACAGTTGGGGTGTCTACAATGTTTAGAGAAACATCGTTTAGACGCACGTTACCATGGCAACGGGATCTATAAATTCCGTAAAGTACGTTGCGGGCAGAGCGCGAGGGTTTATATATCCCATATAACCATATGCAGGAACTCCGCGGTGGCAATTAAATCGTCATATGACGTCTTTCGCGCGTACGCCGTCAAGAAGCGAGAGAAAGGCGAAATGATTGGGTAAGCCGAGCGACCTGTGCATCGTATGTTGTGGAGTTAGCTACTATTATCGCAGCTGCAGTTTCTCTGCTATAGACCATGGGCATTATCAGGCAGTGTGCATGTGTGCCTATGTATCACCATTTTGCTTTAATTGGTACGTTGAAAATAGTTGCCCCTGTGGAAAAAAATGATTAGGTAGCGATTAATAATAATGTAATTGCTCAATAAAGCTGCATGAAATATATGGTGCAATCAGCACTAGATCCGTAATTTTATGTAAATGTTACGACCCGATTCGCAACTTGACCCGTTTCGAAACCAGTCGCTCGCTTTAAAACTGGTCGACCTGTTTTGAAACCGGTCGACCTAATTTGAAACCGGTCAATACGTTACGACCCGTTACTCAACCTGACCCGTATTGAAACGGGTCAGAGAAAATGGGCGCATCCTTGAAATGGGTTGACCGGCTTAGTAACCGTGCTTTGGAACCGTGCTTTGGACCGTGCTAGGCCTTTAGAGAAGAATTGTGACTGTTGCGAACGACGTGATGGACCATAGTGACAAACATCTGCAGTGAACAGTGTGAGTCACAGTAACACCAAAGCTGAAAGATTAGCATAGCTAGCTAATTTGCTTGTAGTTCTTGGTTCTTGACGAGATAACCCAATACTTGCAGGCCGTGACATGTGTTTACAGGTAATAATTTATAATTAGATAGATAGATAGATAGATAGATATTTTATATGACAACAGGAGTGCTGCATCTACTTCATACGGTAGATTTTAGAATTACTAACTAGCTTACCATTCACTCTTATTGTTTGATCTATTAAAACTAGGTCAAGCCAAGTCCACTGTCAGGTAGCCCAGTTTAAAGCCAGACAGTTTGAACACAAATTTTTGGGTAATTTGACATTCTTTTATACCTGCGTTACGAGAGAATAAAGATAAACAGTTTGCATGAAAGACCCAAATCCCAACTTGATCCATGACCCACTTGTAAGACATGCAGCGGGTTCTAATGCTTCTTCAGGTACATCCACACATGGTACATGGTACCATTCGTTACATGTACAACACTGAACCATCTTGCTGTCTTCTGGCATTCTGCAGATGCAGTAGACACTGTGTGCACTGCTTTGATGACTTTCTTGGGCTTTCTTTCTTTCATGATGGGGAACATAGTCAGCTCTCCCTTCTGCAAGCACTCGTGCAGGTGATTTCTCATTTTGCCCTGATCAAAGAGTCTCTGACACCCATTTGCAAGGCATGCGGCGAATGCCAAAGAAAACAAGTCACAGTCACCTGAACCACTATGCATCTGAACATCAATGACGTTCAGAGTGATATCTTTGCTATCTGTGTGGATGATAGCTGCAATCTGGCTTTTTGTGAATGAGCTAATGCTGTCATAAACATTCACTGTACCATCCACTGCCCCTATTGTGCTGATAGTAAGCCAGTGGTCACGTCCACTGTTGACAACCTGGATAAAATCTCCACTTCGGATGTGAAAGGCACATGTCTGCCCAAGGCAAGGAGGTTGTAGACCATGTGCACCAGTTTGCCTCTGCAATAATCTTTGGCCTGCAGCAATAATGCTGTCTGTCATCCACGCTGTTGGATGAAGTAGAAGTCCTCGGTCTGCAGTTGTGAGGCAGATGTCCTTGACTTGCACCCACTTTTCACATTTCTACGTACGATTACTTGCAGGTGATGTGTCATTTCTGTCTGGTTCGTATGTCAAGTCAATCACCGTGAGAGTCTGCGTTGTACTCTTGTGTTTGCCCTGTCGTTTCTTCAAACTGAGATTTTTGGCAGCAGTGTTCTGTATGGCATCAGTCTGCAAAAAGAATCTAGAAAACTATAATAAGCACTACGAGATGCATGCAGTAGTTTAAAGCACGTGATATCAAGAATTGATTACCTTCTGTCTCTTGAGTGGATTCTCCAGCTTGAGTGGTTTCTCCAGCTTGAGTGGTTTCTCCAGCTTGTCTGGTTTCTCCTGCTTGTCTGGTTTCTCTGGGTTGACTGGCAAAGGTGGATGATTAGAAAGCAATGGGCCACTGTCAGAAATGGTGATGTCCCTTCTTCCACAGGCTCTGGTGACTACAACCCATTGACAGAGGCAGTCTACCTCTGAGTAATGAAGCTCAAGGTACTGCTTGCCAAACATGGTAATTGGGATGCCAGGTGTTGACCTCACAAAGGCATTCCAATATTGGAATATGGAACCAATTTCCAAATGGCTGCATTCCATACGAGGCAAGGCAGATTTGAACTTGTCAAACTCCTCCTGCAGAGTCTCAGTCACTATTACGGAGCCAGACACCTCACGCAAGCAAGGCAGCTTCTTGTGTGCACGTGAGTCTAGCCATAGAGTGACATGAGTGTCCACAAAAAGTGCATGCTCTCCAGCTCTCCAGCCAGGTGACTGGAAGTGTTCACGGAGCTGAAAGGAAGGACGACACATCATTACTTCATAATTTACAATGAACATTTTGTATGAAACTAGTAGGGCGCCCGCCTTCAGCGGGCTTCTGCTGCAGCGAGTCGGGCCCAGGCTCAAAATCACAATGTTGAGCTTCACACTGTTAATTCTGCAGACATCTGTTAGTTGCGAAACGGGTCGTAAGATATATAATTATAGAAAAAATCTGTTCTGGGAATCCTTACTACACCTGTGTATTCTGCAGCTGTTTGGTTTGTGGGCATCAGTAAAATGGTTAGGGCTAGGGAATCACTATTCATGTTGCACATATGGAGCATATGAAGCCATGCAGCGGGTTCCCCTGGCACTTTGAAGCTGGTCAGCCCATTTCAAAACCAGTCACTTGCCTTGAAGCTGGTTGATCCATTTTAAAGCTGACTAACCCAATTCCAAACTCTACAGCAACCTGCATAGTTTACAATATCTCATTATTCTAGTGGTCTGTATTTAGAAGTAATATAAGTACAGTTAGTGATACAAGCAGTCAATGCATAGAATTAAACTACAACTGATATGTCAACAAGATGAAAAGGAACAACACTGTATGTTAGCTATAAGTGCTAAACATGTTAGTTGCTGCATGTTAGTTTGAGTTATCACCTAGTACAGTACCACGGCACTGAACCATCTTGCTGTCTTCTGGCATTCTGCAGATGCAGTAGACACTGTGTGCACTGCTTTGATGACTTTCTTGGGCTTTCTTTCTTTCATGATGGGGAACATAGTCAGCTCTCCCTTCTGCAAGCACTCGTGCAGGTGATTTCTCATTTTGCCCTGATCAAAGAGTCTCTGACACTCACTTGCAAGGCGAATGCCAAAGAAAACAAGCCACAGTCACCTGAACCTCTCTGCATCTGAACATCTATGATGTTCAGAGTGATATCTTTGCTATCTGTGTGGATGATAGCTGCGATCTGGCTTTTTGTGAATGAGCTAAATGCTGTCATAAACATTCACTGTACCATCCACTGCCCCTATTGTGCTGATAGTAAGCCAGTGGTCACGTCCACTGTTGACAACCTGGATAAAATCTCCACTTCGGATGTGAAAGGCACATGTCTGCCCAAGGCAAGGAGGTTGTAGACCATGTGCACCAGTTTGCCTCTGCAATAATCTTTGGCCTGCAGCAATAATGCTGTCTGTCATCCACGCTGTTGGATGAAGTAGAAGTCCTCGGTCTGCAGTTGTGAGGCAGATGTCCTTGACTTGCACCCACTTTTCACATTTCTACGTACGATTACTTGCAGGTGATGTGTCATTTCTGTCTGGTTCGTATGTCAAGTCAATCACTGTGAGAGTCTGCATTGTACTCTTGTGTTTGCCCTGTCGTTTCTTCAAACTGAGATTTTTGGCAGCAGTGTTCTGTATGGCATCAGTCTGCAAAAAGAAACTAAAAAACTATAATAAGCACTACGAGATGCATGCAGTAGTTTTAAAGCACGTGATATCAAGAATTGATTACCTTCTGTCTCTTGAGTGGTTTCTCCAGCTTGAGTGGTTTCTCCAGCTTGTCTGGTTTCTTCAGCTTGTCTGGTTTCTCCAGCTTGTTTGGTTTCTCTGGGTTGACTGGCAAAGGTGGATGATTAGAAAGCAATGGGCCACTGTCAGAAATGGTGATGTCCCTTCTTCCACAGGCTCTGATGACTACAACCCATTGGCAGAGGCAGTCTACCTCTGAGTAATGAAGCTCAAGGTACTGCTTGCCAAACATGGTAATTGGGATGCCAGGTGTTGACCTCACAAAGGCATTCCAATATTGGAGTATGGGACCAATTTCCAAACGGCTGCATTCCATACGAGGCAAGGCAGATTTGAACTTGTCAAACTCCTCGTGCAGAGTCTCAGTCACTATTACGGAGCCAGACACCTCACGCAAGCAAGGCAGCTTCTTGTGTGCACGTGAGTCTAGCCATAGAGCGACATGAGTGTCCACAAAAAGTGCATGCTCTCCAGCTCTCCAGCCAGGTGACTGGAAGTGTTCACAGAGCTGAAAGGAAGGACGACACATCATTACTTCATAATTTACAATGAACATTTGTATGAAACTAGTAGGGCGCCCGCCTTCAGCGGGCTTCTGCTACAGCGATTCGGGCCCAGGCTCAAACTCACAATGTTGAGCTTCACACTGTTAATTCTGCAGACATCTTTTAGTTGCGAAACGGGTCGTAACATATATAATTATAGAAAAAATCTGTTCTGGGAATCCTTACTACACCTGTGTATTCTGCAGCTGTTTGGTTTGTGGGCATCAGTAAAATGGTTAGGGTTAGGGAATCACTATTCATGTTGCACATATGGAGCATATGAAGCCATGCAGCGGGTTCCCCTGGCACTTTGAAGCTGGTCAGCCCATTTCAAAACCAGTCACTTGCCTTGAAGCTGGTTGATCCATTTTAAAGCTGACTAACCCAATTCCAAACTCTACAGCAACCTGCATAGTTTACAACATCTCATTATTCCAGTGGTCTGTATTTAGAAGTAATATAAGTACAGTTAGTGATACAAGCAGTCAATGCATAGAATTAAACTACAACTGATATGTCAACAAGATGAAAAGGAACAACACTATATGTTAGCTATAAGTGCTAAACATGTTAGTTGCTGCATGTTAGTTTGAGTTAACACCTAGTACAGTACCACGGCACTGCACTGTCGTCTAATGCTTCTTCAGGTACATCCACACATGGTACGTGGTACCATTCGTTACATGTACAACACTGAACCATCTTGCTGTCTTCTGGCATTCTGCAGATGCAGTAGACACTGTGTGCACTGCTTTGATGACTTTCTTGGGCTTTCTTTCTTTCATGATGGGGAACATAGTCAGCTCTCCCTTCTGCAAGCACTCGTGCAGGTGATTTCTCATTTTGCCCTGATCAAAGAGTCTCTGACACCCACTTGCAAGGCATGCGGCGAATGCCAAAGAAAACAAGCCACAGTCACCTGAACCTCTCTGCATCTGAACATCTATGACGTTCAGAGTGATATCTTTGCTATCTGTGTGGATGATAGCTGCGATCTGGCTGTTTGTGAATGAGCTAAATGCTGTCATAAACATTCACTGTACCATCCACTGCCCCTATTGTGCTGATAGTAAGCCAGTGGTCACGTCCACTGTTGACAACCTGGATAAAATCTCCACTTCGGATGTGAAAGGCACATGTCTGCCCAAGGCAAGGAGGTTGTAGACCATGTGCACCAGTTTGCTTCTGCAATAATCTTTGGCCTGCAGCAATAATGCTGTCTGTCATCCACGCTGTTGGATGAAGTAGAAGTCCTCGGTCTGCAGTTGTGAGGCAGATGTCCTTGACTTGCACCCACTTTTCACATTTCTACGTACAATTACTTGCAGGCGATATGTCATTTCTGTCTGGTTCGTATGTCAAGTCAATCACTGTGAGAGTCTGCGTTGTACTCTTGTGTTTGCCCTGTCATTTCTTCAAACTGAGATTTTTGGCAGCAGTGTTCTGTATGGCATCAGTCTGCAAAAAGAAACTAAAAAACTATAATAAGCACTACGAGATGCATGCAGTAGTTTTAAAGCACGTGATATCAGGAATTGATTACCTTCTGTCTCTTGAGTGGTTTCTCCAGCTTGAGTGGTTTCTCCAGCTTGACTGGTTACTCCAGCTTGTCTGGTTTCTCTGGGTTGACTGGCAAAGGTGTTTGATTAGAAAGCAATGGGCCACTGCCAGAAATGGTGATGTCCCTTCTTCCACAGGTTCTGGTGACTACAACCCATTGACAGAGGCAGTCTACCTCTGAGTAATGAAGCTCAAGGTACTGCTTGCCAAACATGGTGATTGGGATGCCAGGTGTTGACCTCACAAAGGCATTCCAATATTGGAGTATGGGACCAATTTCCAAATGGCTGCATTCCATACGAGGCAAGGCAGATTTGAACTTGTCAAACTCCTCCTGCAGAGTCTCAGTCACTATTGCGGAGCCAGACACCTCACGCAAGCAAGGCAGCTTCTTGTGTGCACGTGAGTCTAGCCATAGAGCGACATGAGTGTCCACAAAAAGTGCATGCTCTCCAGCTCTCCAGCCAGGTGACTGGAAGTGTTCACAGAGCTGAAAGGAAGGACGACACATCATTACTTCATAATTTACAATGAACATTTGTATGAAACTAGTAGGGCGCCCGCCTTCAGCGGGCTTCTGCTACAGCGAGTCGGGCCCAGGCTCAAACTCACAATGTTGAGCTTCACA
Source organism: Ianthella basta (assembly GCA_964019415.1). Taxonomy (NCBI): domain Eukaryota; kingdom Metazoa; phylum Porifera; class Demospongiae; order Verongiida; family Ianthellidae; genus Ianthella; species Ianthella basta. The sequence continues at coordinate 3,662,348 of OZ025870.1, read as the reverse complement.
CTGTTAATTCTGCAGACATCTTTTAGTTGCGAAACGGGTCGTAACATATATAATTATAGAAAAAATCTTTTCTGGGAATCCTTACTACACCTGTGTATTCTGCAGCTGTTTGGTTTGTGGGCATCAGTAAAATGGTTAGGGCTAGGGAATCACTATTCATGTTGCACATATGGAGCATATGAAGCCATGCAGCGGGTTCCCCTGGCACTTTGAAGCTGGTCAGCCCATTTCAAAACCAGTCACTTGCCTTGAAGCTGGTTGATCCATTTAAAAGCTGACAAACCCAATTCCAAACTCTGCAGCAACCTGCATAGTTTACAACATCTCATTATTCCAGTGGTCTGTATTTAGAAGTAATATAAGTACAGTTAGTGATACAAGCAGTCAATGCATAGAATTAAACTACAACTGATATGTCAACAAGATGAAAAGGAACAACACTATATGTTAGCTATAAGTGCTAAACATGTTAGTTGCTGCATGTTAGTTTGAGTTAACACCTAGTACAGTACCACGGCACTGCACTGTCGTCTAATGCTTCTTCAGGTACATCCACACATGGTACGTGGTACCATTCGTTACATGTACAACACTGAACCATCTTGCTGTCTTCTGGCATTCTGCAGATGCAGTAGACACTGTGTGCACTGCTTTGATGACTTTCTTGGGCTTTCTTTCTTTCATGATGGGGAACATAGTCAGCTCTCCCTTCTGCAAGCACTTGTGCAGGTGATTTCTCATTTTGCCCTGATCAAAGAGTCTCTGACACCCACTTGCAAGGCATGCGGCGAATGCCAAAGAAAACAAGCCACAGTCACCTGAACCTCTCTGCATCTGAACATCTATGACGTTCAGAGTGATATCTTTGCTATCTGTGTGGATGATAGCTGCGATCTGGCTTTTTGTTAGGCTTTTTGTGAATGAGCTAAATGCTGTCATAAACATCCACTGCCCCTATTGTGCTGATAGTAAGCCAGTGGTCACGTCCACTGTTGACAACCTGGATAAAATCTCCACTTCGGATGTGAAAGGCACATGTCTGCCCAAGGCAAGGAGGTTGAAGACTATGTGCACCAGTTTGCCTCTGCAATAATCTTTGGCCTGCAGCAATAATGCTGTCTGTCATCCACGCTGTTGGATGAAGTAGAAGTCCTCGGTCTGCAGTTGTGAGGCAGATGTCTTTAACTTGCACCCACTTTTCACATTTCTACGTACGATTACTTGCAGGCGATATGTCATTTCTGTCTGGTTCGTATGTCAAGTCAATCACTGTGAGAGTCTGCGTTGTACTCTTGTGTTTGCCCTGTCGTTTCTTCAAACTGAGATTTTTGGCAGCAGTGTTCTGTATGACATCAGTCTGCAAAAAGAAACTAAAAAACTATAATAAGCACTACGAGATGCATGCAGTAGTTTTAAAGCACGTGATATCAGGAATTGATTACCTTCTGTCTCTTGAGTGGTTTCTCCAGCTTGAGTGGTTTCTCCAGCTTGTCTGGTTTCTCCAGCTTGTCTGGTTTCTCCAGCTTGTCTGGTTTCTCCAGCTTGTCTGGTTTCTCTGGGTTGACTGGCAAAAGTGGATGATTAGAAAGCAATGGGCCACTGTCAGAAATGGTGATGTCCCTTCTTCCACAGGCTCTGGTGACTACAACCCATTGACAGAGGCAGTCTACCTCTGAGTAATGAAGCTCAAGGTACTGCTTGCCAAACATGGTGATTGGGATGCCAGGTGTTGACCTCACAAAGGCATTCCAATATTGGAGTATGGGACCAATTTCCAAATGGCTGCATTCCATACGAGGCAAGGCAGATTTGAACTTGTCAAACTCCTCCTGCAGAGTCTCAGTCACTATTATGGAGCCAGACACCTCACGCAAGCAAGGCAGCTTCTTGTGTGCACGTGAGTCTAGCCATAGAGCAACATGAGTGTCCACAAAAAGTGCATGCTCTCCAGCTCTCCAGCCAGGTGACTGGAAGTGTTCACAGAGCTGAAAGGAAGGACGACACATCATTACTTCATAATTTACAATGAACATTTGTATGAAACTAGTAGGGTGCCCGCCTTCAGCGGGCTTCTGCTACAGCGAGTCAGGCCCAGGCTCAAAATCACAATGTTGAGCTTCACACTGTTAATTCTGCAGATATCTGTTAGTTGCGAAACGGGTCGTAACATATATAATTATAGAAAAAATCTGTTCTGGGAATCCTTACTACACCTGTGTATTCTGCAGCTGTTTGGTTTGTGGGCATCAGTAAAATGGTTAGGGCTAGGGAATCACTATTCATGTTGCACATATGGAGCATATGAAGCCATGCAGCGGGTTCCCCTGGCACTTTGAAGCTGGTCAGCCCATTTCAAAACCAGTCACTTGCCTTGAAGCTGGTTGATCCATTTTAAAGCTGACTAACCCAATTCCAAACTCTGCAGCAACCTGCATAGTTTACAATATCTCATTATTCCAGTGGTCTGTATTTAGAAGTAATATAAGTACAGTTAGTGATACAAGCAGTCAATGCATAGAATTAAACTACAACTGATATGCCAACAAGATGAAAAGGAACAACACTATATGTTAGCTATAAGTGCTAAACATGTTAGTTGTTTGCATGTTAGTTTGAGTTAACACCTAGTACAGTACCACGGCACTGCACTGTCGTCTAATGCTTCTTCAGGTACATCCACACATGGTACGTGGTACCATTCGTTACATGTACAACACTGAACCATCTTGCTGTCTTCTGGCATTCTGCAGATGCAGTAGACACTGTGTGCACTGCTTTGATGACTTTCTTGGGCTTTCTTTCTTTCATGATGGGGAACATAGTCAGCTCTCCCTTCTGCAAGCACTCGTGCAGGTGAATTCTCATTTTGCTCTGATCAAAGAGTCTCTGACACCCACTTGCAAGGCATGCGGCGAATGCCAAAGAAAACAAGCCACAGTCACCTGAACCTCTCTGCATCTGAACATCTATGACGTTCAGAGTGATATCTTTGCTATCTGTGTGGATGATAGCTGCGATCTGGCTTTTTGTTAGGCTTTTTGTGAATGAGCTAAATGCGGTCATAAACATCCACTGCCCCTATTGTGCTGATAGTAAGCCAGTGGTCACGTCCACTGTTGACAACCTGGATAAAATCTCCACTTCGGATGTGAAAGGCACATGTCTGCCCAAGGCAAGGTGGTTGTAGACCATGTGCACCAGTTTGCCTCTGCAATAATCTTTGGCCTGCAGCAATAATGCTGTCTGTCATCCACGCTGTTGGATGAAGTAGAAGTCCTCGGTCTGCAGTTGTGAGGCAGATGTCCTTGACTTGCACCCACTTTTCACATTTCTACGTACGATTACTTGCAGGCGATGTGTCATTTCTGTCTGGTTCGTATGTCAAGTCAATCACTGTGAGAGTCTGCGTTGTACTCTTGTGTTTGCCCTGTCGTTTCTTCAAACTGAGATTTTTGGCAGCAGTGTTCTGTATGGCATCAGTCTGCAAAAAGAAACTAAAAAACTATAATAAGCACTACGAGATGCATGCAGTAGTTTTAAAGCACGTGATATCAGGAATTGATTACCTTCTGTCTCTTGAGTGGATTCTCCAGCTTGAGTGGTTTCTCCAGCTTGAGTGGTTTCTCCAGCTTGTCTGGTTTCTCCAGCTTGTCTGGTTTCTCTGGGTTGACTGGCAAAGGTGGATGATTAGAAAGCAATGGGCCACTGCCAGAAATGGTGATGTCCCTTCTTCCACAGGCTCTTGTGTCTACAACCCATTGACAGAGGCAGTCTACCTCTGAGTAATGAAGCTCAAGGTACTGCTTGCCATACATAGTGATTGGGATGCCAGGTGTTGGCCTCACAAAGGCATTCCAATATTGGAGTATGGGACCAATTTCCAAACGGCTGCATTCCATACGAGGCAAGGCAGATTTGAACTTGTCAAACTCCTCCTGCAGAGTCTCAGTCACTATTACGGAGCCAGACACCTCACGCAAACAAGGCAGGTTCTTGTGTGCACGTGAGTCTAGCCATAGAGCAACATGGGTGTCCACAAAAAGTGCATGCTCTCCAGCTCTCCAGCCAGGTGACTGGAAGTGCTCACGGAGCTGAAAGGAAGGACGACACATCATTACTTTACAATTTACAATGAACATTTGTATGAAACTAGTAGGGCGCCCGCCTTCGGCGGGCTTCTGCTACAGCGAGTCGGGCCCAGGCTCAAAATCACAATGTTGAGCTTCACACTGTTAATCCTGCAGACATCTGTTAGTTGCGAAACGGGTCGTAACATATATAATTATAGAAAAAATCTTTTCTGGGAATCCTTACTACACCTGTGTATTTTGCAGCTGTTTGGTTTGTGGGCATCAGTAAAATTGTTAGGGGATCACTATTCATGTTGCACATATGGAGCATATGAAGCCATGCATAGTCTCGACAATCTTTGATGACTTCATCCTCCTTAGCCAGCAGACTCTGCAGGAAATAGACAGACTACTCAAGGTAGGTCCACTGGGTGGGTCACAACTGGGAATAGCAGGAACACCATCATGGAGCTTGGAGAAGGAGGTAAGTAGAATACATGGTGTGTGTGTGTGTGTGTGTGTGTGTGTGTGTGTGTGTGTGTGTGTGTGTGTGTGTGTGTGTGTGTGTGTGTGTGTGTGTGTGTTTGTGTGTGCTCTAAATCACGCAGACACCTCTTGGTCGCCATTTAACTATTACATAATGCATTGCTATTCTGCGTATAATACAAATGCATTCCAATTTATATTGCAAACACACACGTATGTACAAGCACAGCGATTGTGAGTGCGCGGGAGCCGGTGGACATAGTTACAACTGGAAACGACCGGCGATATAATAACATCTGTTCACGATCTGTTCTGGAGCCGTCTCGAACCGTTATCTAGTCGATCCGCTTCCGATGCCAACAGTTGTTATCGGAGGGCGGGCAATCGCTTCTGTATCGGACTGTCTACAGATGTGGCCAGTACCGTAACCTACACATCCGGTCCGTATACGGAACAGATCCGTATATAAAAGCAATATTTGGCCGTGTATCGAGCAAATGTGCCAGACCACCTTTCGGGGGACTGGAAACGAGACTAGGTCAAGCGAGCCAGAACGTTCTCACTCGTAAAATGGACGGCGCTCACCAAGTGGAACCGAGCACAAGGAGTGATGACTCGTACAGTGAAAGCCCTTTGGAAGGTACTGCCAGTTTTCTCATAATTCACTAATGCACGCACTCCCTATTATGATTGAAGTCAAGGCTATAGCTAGTCTCCCTTCAGGCCTCCGGTCCTGTCTATATATAATTATAAGCATTTGACAGTATCTGGTGCATCGTAGCTAGCTAGTTATAAGGTAATTGCGGGTAATTTCGGAAACAATTCGACGTTTCTTACTCGTGTAAACGACTGCAACGAATTCTTCAAAACCGTTTGCTATCAAGGTGAAGTACTAACTCTTACCTGTACTCGGATAGCAAACCGTTCGCACCAAGTTTGACTAGCGGTCTGGAGGGCCCGTCGAACTAGTCTAGCCACTAGACCCTACTTTGTCATCGCGCGCTGGGGCGGAATAACTTACTTCCGCCCCCGCACACGATGACAAAGTAGGGTCTAGCGGCTAGACTATATACCGTCGAACAGAATCACTGATAAACGCTCGGGGCGGATAATTCCGGGAAATGTCTGTTTGGAGTCGTTTCTCTCGTTGGAAGAATGGTAGGTGCCGTCCCAACAACATTAATATGTTTGCTGTGTATAGATCGTGATATTTACTGTACTGGATTATATTTATTGCTTTTACAGTCAAGTCAAAGTTGCTTGCTAAGCTTCGAGTGAATTACAATCAATGAATGAATGAGCAGTTTGAAGATTGTTGGATCATGAAAAGTCAAGAGCTGCAGATATTACAAGTGAATTCTTATTCATGCTTTGGCTGCCTGGAAAATCAAGCACATTTGTAGTGATACCAATAGCAGCACTCATCGCAGCCAACCCATAGTTTCTCTTGACCATCTATGCATTCCTCACCGCATGAGAAGCAGTGATCAACATCTTTATCTTCATCAAAGTCATCACTGACGGGTTCCATTACTTTCTTCTTGCTCTTCTGCTTGCGCTTAGCCTGTTTCTCTGCTTCGGCTTCCTTCAAAAGACGAAGAACACTATCATTGGTCAGGACATCTCCAGTGGCATGAATGTCTACACGTATAGCCTTAGGTGCTTTCTCCTTTGGTCTCAGATGATCTGCGAAAAGTGCCTCAATTCTTTCCTCTATGGTGTCTCTGGCTTGGATGGATTAGGCAATGCCTCAATGCTTTCTGTGAAGGGCAAAGCAGTGGCCATCTTGTATGGGAGGACAGCATTGGCTATAAATGGCACAAATCCACATACACGAAATCCTGCTTTTAGGTGTTGGGGTTGGAATGCTTTGTCCCACAATCTGGTAACCATTGATGGAAATGCCTCCTTGGTGGGATTACTGGCATGTGTGGCGACTTTGTAGTCCTTCAGTATTTACTTCCAAGCTGTCTTCAGGGGCCCATATACTGCCACATCCAGTGGCTGCAGGAAATGACTGGCGTGTGATGGCAAGCAGAAGGGGTGTACATTGGATTCCTTTGCCAGTTTGAGAAAGGCAATACTTAGGTGGGAATGGTGGCCATCCAGAGGTAGAACAATTGGTCCAGGAGACCCTTAACAGCTGGCAGAAAGCCCTTCTGAAACCAAAAGAAAAAGTTCTCCTTTTCCATCCACCCGGATTCACTCTTGGAATAGAGTGTTCCTGGTGGGCCATTGAGAGTCCACGTCGAGTACAAGTGTTTCCCCTTGTACAATACCATTGGCGGTAGCCGCTCCCCTGCTGCAGATCCGCACCCCATTACAGTGATCACTTCTCTTCCAGAGATACCTCCTGTCTCATGCACCCACTTGGACTCGTGCCTAGCAAGGATGACTTTGGATGCCACTGCAGTTGCTATACCAGATTCATCACAGTTCCACACCCTTCTGTCCAAGTCTTTGCTATCCTTAATGCCCAGCTCAGCCATCAACTTCTCAACCTTCTTGAAGTATTCTTCCACAGTTGCTGGGTTTGCTGAACCTGCTCTTTGCTTTGAGAGGTGCTGTGGCTTTCGCTCTACTAGCTTTGGCCAACGCTACAGGAATCCAATCCACCAGTCTTTCCCTGGGACTCCACCATGAAATGGGTTTTTGCACCCATTGGTACTGACATAATCTGTGACGATTGCAGTCACATTCTCTTGTGTCATCCCAAATCCCTTCTCCTGTAGGACTTGGCAGCAGTATACAAGCTCCTCCTCCTCCGCCCGAGTTGAAACAGTGGGCCTTCCTGCACCGCTCTTGGAATCCTTCTTCCTTGCATGATCGTACAATGTAGACGATGGAATGCCATACTTCTTAGCTAGTTTAAGAATTGACTCCTTTCCCTTGACAGTTTCGATCTCCTTAAGCACGGCTTTGAGCTGTTCTTGCTTCCACTTAGGCATCTTCGCTAGGATACCACCATCCAGTGCGCGCAATTACTTCAATTGATAATTGCATGTGGCGATAACAGAATGATTTAATTCACTTGCAAATGGAGGTCAAGTAAGTGAAAGTTTCGAGTAGTATACACAGCTAGAAAACTTGGGTTCGCTGCAAGTTATTACCCTACAGTTGACAGTTTCTCCGCGCAGGAGCAACTAATGGTAGCGTTTTGCATGGAGAAGTTCTAGCGACTTTATGTTGAGGTGAGTGCCGCCATAGGATCTATTTAGAAGGTGTGTAAAAATATTTCCTCCAAAAACAAGGGCAGATGTAGGGATGGTGCCGTGTGTACCTGCAAGGTAAGGCAAAACCACCTGGCGGAAAAACCGTAGGAACAAGGAGGGCCGGTCCATGCAAAGAAGGGGGCCAGCCGGCCGGTCCATGCAACAAGGAGGAGGACCAGTCCATGCGAAACCCAGATCATTAACATGTGCTGACTTTGAATACGTTTTCACCATCCCTACATCTGCCAACATTTTGCTGCACCTCCTACTACTGCATGCTCTTCAGCTTCCCCTTTACACCCACTGGTACAGCCTTACAATTTTCCCATCTTTCTGCTTTGTTGCATGTGCTCTGTACACTATAGTTGTTAGGTTTATCCTTGTAAATTGCTTGCTACTCAATCTACTTTGCTGTGCTCTAGAATCTAAGCCCTCCTGCTCTTCCATGCAATCCATTACATATTTCGATGTAGCAGCTAGCTGCAATACCCATATTCTTTGGCTTCATCACTTATGTAGCTATGCAGCATGCTGTGCCTTGAGACCCTGGAAAACCAACCAGCTCAGCTACTAGTACATGTTATTGCTTACCATTGCTCTTCACTACATTGCTGTCTGCAAACCGGTATACACCCAGTTTCAGGCCCTCTCTGTTTGGCTCTACACTGTAAAAACAGTGGTGGTTTCAGGCCATGGCCACCAGTGGTGGTTCTCAGGGACAAGCAGTGGTTTCAAACAACCACTTTAACACCTTTAGTCCCTGAGAAACACCAATGGCGGTCTGAATCCAACAGTTTTACAGTGTACACTAGCACAAACATTGTACACTTCACTGTCAACACTAGCGAAGTTCAACTCCCTATATCCAGGATGCGAATGGCTTATACAACGCACAGAGTTCAGCTGTACATTCGCCATGGTGCACACCAGACTGCAGTTTCTGGCTATTCAGACTTTCCTCATTAGCGCTTCAGTCATGTACATGGATGTATGCATGCAGCATGGTGGTGTATATGTAAACGGGAACATGTAGCTGGAATGGGCATATGCATGCAATAGGATAGTCTCCTGTGGCAACCCTTGTTATTGCACACTCACATGTACAATTGCACTATAATACGCAGGCGGAGAAACAGGGGATGGTAGCAAGACTGCAAGCACAGCAAAATGTTGGCAGATGTAGGGATGGTGAAAACGTATTCAAAGTCAGCGCATGTTAATGACCTGGGTTTAGCATGGACTGGTTTACCTTATACTTCAAGGGCAGCACTAGTCCATGAACGCTTGGCAATGTGTGTAACTGCACGCAGACTAGCTATATTAGTGGTAAGCAATCGGATTGGTGGTCAGACTTGTTAGGTAAGAAGAAATGGGGTGTAGCCACTACACCCCTAGGGGTGCTCCCTTGCATGTTCCAAAATAGCACCCCTCGGGGTGTACCAGGCTACACCCTTTGGGTGCTTCACTAACCTCTCTAGGGGTGCTCCACAAGCACCCTAATGGGTGTAGCATGCAATTTCTTTTAGGCATGTACGTTCACATTATTGTCGGCCAAGAATACTTAAGTTATTACAATAATCAGCAAATTGATAGATGTACATACATACATACTTTACACAAATAATAGTAATGTGTATCGTTATGTAATAATTGTGACATAATTATAAATTAAAAACAAGGAAGTAATAGTTCATGCATGATTAAAAGTTTGGAAACAGTACAACCGTTGTTATAATACAAACAAAAATTAGCGCTATTACTGTTTAGGACTAAAAAAGGGTGAAAAGGGCTACCCAAGAGGAAGAATCTGTTGCATAGTGATATACAACATAATAACTAACCTCACTTTCAGCAAAATGTGCACGCACCGGCATGAAACAAATTCAACATTATCCGTGTTTTGTATTCTCATAATCCAAATGTATGTATCCAAATGGGTCATGCCTGTAATCATGGTAACAAAGGGAAACCATTTAAATTTCTCTCCAATTGTGATGATGGATGTCTCTATACCTGAAAAATGCAATCCAACTTCCATACATTAAAATGTAACGCACCGTGTAGAGCTTATGCACATCTGCAAGTGTATGGAGATGACAGCGATGAGCCTGAATTGAAGGCCTTGCAATAGAGTACCGACCCCTGGCCCTGTTTCTCTCTGAACTGCAATTAGAGAAAGAGAAGAGACTCACTTTCAAATGAGCACAACCACATGGATGGCACATACATAAAGAGCACCTTGCGCGTATATAAATTATATTATACAGTCATATGTAGGAGTTGTAAATCAGGGGTGGCAACTTACTGATGAACTAGAACAGTGGATATCTCGGCACTCTGTTACGTGGGAGTTGAGCAGCACGACGCGCTAGGACAGGAGCTTCAGAGGAAGAAGAGACATCAGCTATGACAATGTTCTGTATAGGAGTAATAGCTATGGCGCTCTTGATAACAGACTGCGCCACCTTGTAATTTGTAGCTATAACTTACGAAGAACCTACAGGATACTCCTAGAAATTATAGCACATAACACAGGTAAGTATAGAACCAGGTTAGGAGCTTGTCAAGAAGTGAAATTCCGCCTATGTTTTACAGCAGGCAAACGGGAAGCTTTATATACTACGTACCTTCAGAACACCAGGTCCAGCACCATGGAGGCCCAGTGGGAGTTGGGAGAAAGCGAAAGTGACTGCCACAGCCGTTCCATTTCTCTTGTTCACTTAGCTGGAGCGTTCTTCAGCTTACAACAGTTCGCCTCTCGGTCAACGAACGAGCAGCTGCTGCACGCGCGACTCCCATCCAATGATATGGCGAGTACGATTATTACGCAATAACAAAATGGCGGGCCTGCCGAACAATCTGCAGGATGATTGTAATTATTTCACACAGCAAGCAAACTTGACGTTTCTACAAGTACATGCTACAATGAAAATAAATAAATACTTGAAAACATGTTATTTTACTTGAGGAAACAGCAAAACAGTACTCACAAGTTAACTATTCTTATTCTTTATTTTCCCATTCGATGGAGGCTTCAAGTCAGTGGCGGATCCAGAGATCCGATTAGGTTGGTGCCAAGGTTCCCAGGACTTTATTTTAAAACGAGGTGCTCTCTGGCAAGGGATCATCTACTGTCAAAAGTAGTGTGCGGATTTCAAAAACTTAAAGAGCAATCGGGACATTTCTGATATGCGCATCACTGCATGCACATGGATATCATATGATTTTGAAACTAAGATGCTTAAATCATGGGCCATACCAGCTATAGCTAGTACATAGTTGGTAATTGATAGCATTACCACCACACTGCACAGGATCAAAAGAAGCAACTTTTAGAAAGCTGATCAGGCCTAAGGCAACTACTGTTTGCAGCATGTTCTGCCTACTGTGCGGTAGTTGGCTAGTGTGGGTCAGCACCATATGATACTGTCAACTTACATGGCACAGACCCTTAAGCATCATGTGAGGTGATAATCTCTACAGTTATTAATATAGTAATGCAGCCTATTTCAGATTAGTTGTCCAAATTTAAGACTAAATGGCAAATGGAGTGACGTCATAACGAATGACAATACAGGACAATGGGTGTGACGTGGTGGCAAGCCGTAAAATTAATACTGACATCCAATCCAATCCTGACCAACCACATTGAAATTGACTGTGTTGTAACAATAGCAGCAGCTATCACTGAATGTTTCACAAAGTACAACAACAACAACAGAAACAGAAATTTGTATAAGTGATCAATACATGTTGACAAATTAAGTTACACACACTAACAGACACGTCTTGAATACTAGTTATCTTTGGTTTCTGTTGTTGTTGTGCCAAATACGCTGTCATCATCAGCATGGTAATGCAGCCAAGTCGATCCACTTCATGAAGACCATGCAGGTTGACTGCCAACTGTACATGTATACACTTGGCATGACTTTCTTGTCATACTCCCTTTTGGAAAATCAGGCTCTTTGCATGCAATTGCCTAATAAGGACTCTCTGAAATGTCAGCATATGTGTGGTATAATGTATGAACATCATTGTGATTTTAAAGCAGTTGCAGTTGCCGTTTCTACATTAATTGCACACCTATCTTATCATATATTACTTTGTACGGTAAAACCAGTCTAAACTGGTCAGTGTGTTAGGCAGTCACTCCTCTAAAACAGCCAGCCTCCCTAGCCCCTAATAGCACTACAACATTACGGTCTCTGCAGAGCAGCCATCTCTTTATACATTTCAGTTAGATCTGGCCTAAAGTGATTGGCTTAGTCAGGAATCACTGATCCCGGCGGTGGTATAGCTAACAGGCATGGACTGTATGGCCATGGTAGTAGTAGTAGTTTAATCAAAAGAATATATGCAGTATGTAGATCACTTATAGGTTACTAAGTGATAGCTATAGCTCCATGACATCACAGAAATGTACTCTGTAGTGCATCATGCATGCTGAAGTGAGGGCTTCTCAGCTGGCTCAGGCATCAGAAAGGGTTGGTTCTCTAATACTAGCTTCACAACAGGATTGAAAACCTTGCTGACGTTTCGACCAGATGCTCTGGTCTTCTTCAGGGCGAAGATATGCTAGCGTGAGCACTGATCATATTTTATAGCCTAGCATCTCATCATGCGCTGTCACTGGAAGCCACATCAAGGGGTGTCACCAGAAGTTGCGGGATTGCCTTCCTCAAGGCGGCCATCCAACATCCAGGCAGCTCCAGCCCACCATCCCTGTTGAGGGAGGGGCGGTTCAGCCTGATGTCGATTGCCTCCTTGAGCATCAGTTCTTTGGGGGTCCTGGCTTGGTTGATCACTGTTGTCTCCTCCCATCTGATTGGATGGTGGTTCTCCCACGCATGTTCTGCAAGGGCTGACTTCTCCAGTGTTCCCTTCTGACAGGCATCCCAGTGCTCTTTCATTCTCGTCTCGAGCCTCCTCAGTGTCTCCCCAATGTAGGTCTCACCACAGCTGCATGGGACCTGGTACACCACCTTGGACTTCTTCTCTAGCGCCAGTGTGTCCTTCACCTTGGTTAGCATGGAACGCAGAGACAGTCCAGACCTGAAGACAATCTTCATGCCAAACTTCCTACAGACCCGCCTGATGTCCTCACTGACTCCTTCCGTGTGGGGAAGCATCACCAGTGGGGGTCTGCGTCCCTCCTCCGCAGTGGCACCTCAGTGGTCTCCACATCTCGCCTGGAAGGAATGGATGAGGAGCGGATGAAGTTACTGGGGTAACCGTTCTGTCTCAGCACCTCGGTGAGGTGACACTCTTCCTTCTGTAAGTTCTCCTGCCTGGTAGTGATGCTCCTTGCTCTGTCGTACAGACATCTGACCAGCCCTATTTTGACGTGAGATGGATGGTGGGACCGGAAGTCCAAGTACCGGTCCATGTGTGTGGGCTTCCTGTAGACAGTGACATCCAAGTTGCCATCATCTTTCCTCTGGAGCAGGGCGTCAAGAAAGGGAAGGCTTCCTTCCTTCTCCACTTCCACAGTGAACTTGATGGATGGCCGCACACTGTTCATCATGCATGCTGAAGAGTCAACTGGATTATTTGGCCATTTCACAGTCTTTGAGCACACAGAAATTAAACAAATTGAGCAATTGATACTACACACTGTAGCTAAGAGTCTCTAATGATCTTGATAGTGACTTTCTATATGGTGCACCAAAGTGGGACATTCAGATTAAAAGATTTCAGTGGATATTCACCCACTGCGTATGAGATTTTAGCACAGTAAATGGCTCATCGCTCTCTGGTGAGTTTTGTCTTCTGCAGCTAGCTAATTAACTGGCTGGCTGCAGATTTCATTCTAGTGTACAGCTGTTAATAATATGCAACCTCTGCCCAGGAAGAGCTCTGAAAAGTATTCATTGGATACTAATAAGATTACATTGCTCTATTTAATATTATGGAAATTTATAATTGCGCAACCTATTAATGATGTTATTATAAAATGGCGTCCACTACATACAGTTGGTGGAATGTTTTGAACTCAAACATGCTATTTTGGAAGCACTTACATAGTATGACTAGTTGTGTTCTTTGGTCTTGGCTAGTAAGTGGAATGATAGCTGTTGCCAGTCTGAGACAAGGCTCTAATAACTTAACAATTTCTGCTACTGCGAATGTCAAGGGTGGTGCCTGAGATTATATCACCACTGCAAGTGGTGATATAATCTTACTCGAATGCTTCCTCATTTTCTAGAAATGCAGAAGTATATAAGACTGCAGCGCACACAACATATTTTATTACATAGATAGGAATTCACTGATTAGCTCAAAGCCAGTCAGCTCTTCATGAACACATGTAAATATAGCTATAGCTGCTATGAACGTAGCTACTATTCAAGGAGTAATGTTTTGCATTACACAATCAGTACTAGTACCTTCAGCATTGTGCCAGTTTGAATGATGCTCCCACCACATGGACTATCTGATAGCATGTTGAAGCAGTAGCTAGATTGCTGTTACTCCAAGCTGCCCGCATAGCTATTAGCTAGCTATATATAGCTACTCAGCTGCAGGATGTATAGAATACAGTTATGGGTAAGCAGAGCTATGGACGCATGCAAGTTGCAAAGCTCAAAGTACTATACTACACCCACAGGGGTGCTAAGGGGGTGCAGTGGTAACACCCCACATTTGTTTTGTGTTTGTGGTGTGTTGTGATAACACCCCAGTTTTAACAGTACTGACTCGGGAGATGCCCAGCCACACCCTAATTTGGGCCTCATCTGCGCATATACCCTGGCTTCATGCAGTAAACGAGTAATTTCCAGAGAAGTCCAAGTTCACTTTAAGGGTATGACCCGTGACACAGTCAGCTATAGCTAGCTGCGTAACTTGCACTGTAATAACAGGGTAGCTAAACAAAGCTATTTTCAGCACCGACAATGGACATTAGGGTTAAGGTTTAGCTAGCTAATAGGGTTAGGATGAGAAACGAGGAACGAAATGTGTTAGAGTTTCACTCAGTGGTAAGAGCTAGTACTGTATCGTAAAGGGCTGCAACTGTATACGTAGCTGTGGATGCTGTACCGTAAGCAATCAGCCTTCAGCTAAGGGCACTTCCTAGTTCACTACCACCCTACAGACATAGATGCATTAGGATAATTACAGATACAAATTGCAACTTAAAATCTGTGACCATGCACCGTACCTCATTGAACCGACTATTAAACTCCCTGATGATGGTGATTAGGAATGATATTGAGTATGTTCAGTGTTCCCTGGTTAAGAGCATTGAAGTAATATAGCATGTTTGCTAAGAAGTTGACTAAAGGAGATAAGGGTTTGGTTTTAATGTGTGGGTGAATTGTGTAAGATCATGAAAGCATGTTAGATGCTGTGACTGAAGAAGGATATACACCGACATTACTTTTCTGAATCATTACATGCTTGTGTGCATGCCCCAAACTGAACAGGTACGTAGCTATGGATCTGGCCATTTCCACATGTTCATTATTTTCCAAAATGCCTCTTGTTTTTATGATTTGTAGCTGTCTGTTGTTATATGCCAAGAGACCAAGACTACAAGATCTATTTAAAGCAAACATGAGAATGTACAGTGTACAGTATAAATCATGTAAGCTGCCACAGAATGGCCTGACTTGCTCTTAATCGTTGTCCAGAGGGATGTGCATAATCTATTACGTAACTCTATTAATAAACCTTTACTTAACAATGACAATATCAAATAATTGCATACGTGTAAGTACCAATGACGCGTCTACGTGTCAAAGATAAAGGCTTGCACTTCGTCTCCCCTGAGTGTGCACGCAAAGGGCAATCAAGATCTTCATTGGGGGCAGCTCGATGAAGTCCACCATACAGCATCAGTGTATTCACTCAAAGAGAGCTTTGCCAGCTGTCAACATGTGGTGCATGAAATTACTATGAGCAGAGCCATTTTAATTGGTATAGCATGGTGCGCAAGCATGCGTTGATTTTAAATTTGCCCTTAAAGGGTTAATTTTGTTTGACTCTACATTCTTGCATAGTACAGTTTCATAGCACAGTAAGATTGTTATGCAGTATGTGCATATTGAGTTTAAGGTTGCGTGAATGCACCTCTATTCCTTATCTTACCATGCATTTAATCCCATCTACTGTTGCAGGATCCAAGAGACCAGTCTCTAGTGAAGGCACTACTTCTCCTCCAGCTAAAATAAGCAGTGTAGGGTACACTGGTGAGTTGCACTGCACATTCCTCAAGCTATTGTAGTATGATCTAAATTTCTGGCATGTTTCAGTGAAGCACTAGTGTGCAGTTACTTGAGTACATAATACTATTTGAACACCTTCTGCAAGTTTATGCTATAATTACAGTTTTCTCTAGTATTGTTTACAGACCTGGCAAGAAAGAGGCAGTAATGTGTATGTGTAATGTAGAATACTGTCAAATGACTATGTTGTAAAAGTGTATCTGTCCGTTAGCTCTAAAGTACAATACAGTTATGATGTGTAACATTTACGATTGCACAGTGTTGTGCAGGAAAATGGTGATTTGTTAACAGTTATGAAGATACTGTATCTGTTAACGTTATAAGCGGTAGCTAGGATTTTTAATGGCTAATGATAATATGGCAAGGGCAACCAGCCATATTGTGACTTTAATGATATTCATATAATTATGTTACAATAACATTATCACTATTGAGTGGTAGAGGGCACTGTAGATTTTATGCACTACATGAGGGCACGTATGTATACACGTAACACATGTTACAGTTATATTATGGCTGTGTGGGCATTATCTAATTTAACCATGAGGGCGCGAAGCGCCTGAGTGTGTTAAATAAGATTAACGCCCGAGCGTGCCATAATATAACTGGCTTGTTGTTATTTGAACGAGAATGGTTTGAATCGTCAAACAAATCAAGCTACAATGTCGTTTCCTAGGTACCAACAGCAGACACTTATGGACTCAGGAGGATATGTCGAAAATGAAGTGATTAGAGACGGCACAGGACAGAATAACTCCAAGAATCCTACTTCTTCGTTGAACCATTTAACGTTTCGCTGCCAAGCGTGTAGCGGATAGGATCAGAAGGAATGCGCAAGAGTTTGGAAGGAGCCCTCTGTAGAAGAAGCGCTGTTCTTATTAATTTTGGCTGCGACCAGTACTGTCGCCGGAAACGAGGCCATTGATTACAAGAAAGTTACGCACGCCAGGCCTTACCCAGTTACCTGAATTCACTGTAATAAATGGAGACAAGGCAGCCACTGTAAGTGTGTAGAGAAAGCCCTGCTTAGCTACTTGGAAATGTTTTAGCTTGCATGTAGCCTTGTTGTGCAGTGGTCAAAGCCCATTGTATTGAGAAATAGTTGGACACTTACTTGTGAAAAGTATTTCATGCTTAATACATCTACATCGACCAACTTATCCCATTCTTTGCTTGATGCATTTAGCTAGCTAGCATGCACAAGCAAGTCATGTGTAATCATGGGATGTCATGAGCATACACTGCCATGACATTGTACATCCACAAGGAGACACATGAACGTGCTGCTGGAAAGAGTTACATGCTATGTGAACAGCAGCTGCATGGCAAAAAATGTGTGAAAAATGAGCAACAACTTTAGAACAAAATAAACTTTCCACATGAAGCTGATTGGCTAACAATAAGAGCCCAGTGCTCATGGGGAAATTAAACTATAGCAAACTGGTGGTTATACAATATGTACCACAGTTTTCTCCTTTAATGTATGGCTTCATCATACAACAATTAATATATGTTGGTTTGTGACTTGTAATTGTAGATAACAATTTGTTGACATGTTACCTCTATTCAGGTATAAACTAACTTTTGAACGGCAGCCTGCTATTTAACTGATCTTAGCTATATATGATTAGCTACTTCATAACTTCCTCACAGACAGTGGAACCCTGTGTGCTTTGTGGACAGCCTATAATGCAGTCAATTCTAAAAGACCAATCACTGGTCCTATATTCTAGTAATACAGACTTCCCCTATAAGTACAGGCACCTCTGTTATCTGTATTGTGTGCAGACCATGGTGCATTCGCCTGTACAACACATTATACAGTGAGTCTCACTTTATAATCCGGATAGTTTGACCAGCTGCCGTAAAAGGTCCTCTCACTGTTTTGTAATATTATCTTGGACAAGTGAAACAATCAGCAATGGAAATGGTGCATGCGTACATGAGAGCATAGTATACTTGAGCGAATGCCTCTACATTCACAAATTTGTCTGCTTGTTTGCACACTTACAACAAGAGTATTTTAAGGTATGCATACTAGTTGTAACTGGTTGGGACTGGTTTTGATGAGCCTTGTGTATATGTGGTAGGCAGCTTTTGATTTGTGTATGACATTAGTTCAGTTGTAATCTTGATGGAAGAGTGTCCCCTAGTGTGTGGCTTAGTCCTGCCAATCGGTTCAAAGCTAGGACAAGAATGATCTGAGTACGTAGGTTCATGCAGCTATCCCTCGTCTTATAGGTACCTGAAATATATCAGCATGTTCACTGAGTGAAAGTAACTAGGACAAGGGGTAATACTATGTTTTAGTGCCTCAGTGTGGTAATTTTCAAAGACAATGTGTGGAATGCTTGACACTGCCTTTCACAAAGAATGTTTCTTTTCTGGAGTGTACATATACTTATGTGTGCATACCCTAAGCTTACCAGGTAGCTAAAGACTAGACTAGCAGTAGACATTGCTGTTTCCACGTGTTCCTTTTCCAGAATTTCACCTGATTTTAAGAATTCTTACCATGTGGGCTTATATACTGAGGAGCCATGCTACAAGATATATTAGAAATATAACTGCACCGGAACAGCAATTGGTATCAGCTGATATTGGACCTCTTTACCCTTATCTGTAATTGTTTTTCCCTTTGTTCTCATACTGAATACTATCTGATTACGTCACAGTGAGCACGTAACTCTGTGAGTGAAGTTTTACAGCGATCGAGTGGTAACGTTTACTGTTTTTTTTGTTCTGGATTTGGCCGGATTTGACTGTACGTGCGCACGCGTATGTGGTGTGTCTGTATATGTTGTGTGCATGCGTCTGTGTGTGCATGTGTATACGTGTGTATGTGTGTGTGTGTGTGTGTGTGTGCCTCAAAATGGCGGCCGTCAGAAGGTCAGACCAAGTCAGCAGGTCAGTCTGTTAGTATGTTGTTGCCAATTCTTTCCTGAATCGCTGGGAGGGAGTCCGGTCAGTGCACTGACGGAGCGGGTTGTGGATCTCGGTCCACACGAGACGACTGATGAGCGAGATGGCGGAAGTTGCTTCGAGTACGAGGGACGTATCTTGTCTGCCAACGTCTCAATTGCAGGCACACGTAGGGGGAGACAGGTCCTTGACCAGGGGAGCCCACCACTACACCCCACATGGGTCTGTCAGGCGACCCTAAGGCCTGACTCGGAGCTGGCAGGACCCCGACAGGTGGAAGAGGGACGCATCTCCCCAACGGCTGATGGGCGGAAGAGGGATGTATCGTCCTGCAGACCCAAGATGAGGAATTGTGTGAAGTTGAGAACAGGGCGACGTTCGATGTCGTCACTCTGTTCATCCCTTGTGTGTTCACCAGCGGAGAACTTGCCTGTCTCCCAGGCGAGACTTCATTCTGCACGTAGAGGAGTGAGACGAAGACGGCCATTTTGGTACTTTGATACGTGGAATGTACAATCGTTACTGGACAGCGAGGGCTCTGTGGAGACTGCACGCCAGGGTCTGGACTGTCGCCAGGTAACTGAGGACCAACGAATCGATCTAGTGGTTAGAGAACTTTACAGGTACAAGATCCCAGTTGCTGCACTTCAAGAAACGAAATGGTTTGGGCAAGCTGTGTACTGTGTGGGGAAGAGTGTTGTAATAACAGCTGGTAGACCTACCCAACAGCCAGGTCAGAGCAAGGAGAGAGGAGAAGGTGTTGCAGTTGTATTTAGTGGCCCAGCTATAACCACATGGAAGAAGGGAGGAGAGCAGTGGAAGACCTGGGGATCAAGGCTAATTAAGGTCACCCTTGCTACTGGAAAGAAAAGTTCCGATTGCTTACATGTGCTTTCATGTTATGCACCACCGTTTGCAGCAAGCAGAGATGTAAAGGAAGTGTTTTTTGATGACCTCCAGAATGCTTTGGATGAGATACCACCAGAAGAGTCATACGTCATGCTGGGAGACTTTAATGCCTGTGTCAGGTCTAGGAGCGGAGACAGAGATCTGTGGGGCGATGTGACGGGCCCATTTGGGCTTGGTGAAATGAATGAGGCAGGGAAAGAATTCCTAAATGTTTTGCTACTCAATGAAGCAACCATATGCAACACCCAGTTTGCAAAGAATCACATACTCATACAGACATGGCAGCATCCAAAATCCAAAAGATGGCACTGCATAGACTTTGCAGTAATGAGGCAGAAGGACAGGAGGAGGTGCTTGGATGCAGCAGTCAGGAGAGGAGCAGAATGCCACACGGACCATCAACTGTTGCGCATCAAGGTGGCAATGACCAGCAAGTGGTTTCACACAGGGAAAAGGAAGCAGAGACCTGTGAAGTATGATGTGGCAAAGTTACAAAGTGGTGGCAGTGACAGCACAGTGAGAGTGTTGTTTGGCAAGCAGTGAATGTAAAGGCAAAAGAGACATGGAACATGAATAGCTCAATTGAGGAAAAGTTCTGTACGTTACGATCAGCATTGACAGAGGCAGCCAAAGAAGTTCTTGGAAAGGAGCGGCGCAGACATCCTGACTGGTTCAGAGAGAACATTGAAACCTTGGAACCCCTATTCCATAAGAGGAACCAGCTTTATGCCAAGTACTTGAGCAGCAAAAGTGAAACAGACCGGCGAAGTTTTGCTGAAGCACGCAGACTTGCTTGCAAGGCAACAACAACAGCAAAGAATGCTTGGTTTCAGAGCAAGGCTGAGGAGGCGCAAAAGGAGCGTTTTGGTGGAAAGAAGGTCTGGCAGTGTATCAGAGACATGCAAAGAGGACGGCGTGAGCTTTTTTACCAGGTCAGCAACTATATATTAGGGATGAGAAGGGCAATCCATGCACTACAACTGACACGCAACATCAACGGTGGAGAAGGCACTCCTCAAATGTACTTAATATCCCAAGTCACTTCAATGAGGTAGAACTAGCAAGGCTTAGACAAAGGCCAATCAAATCACAAATGGCAGACCTACCAACAATGGAAGAGTTGATCAAGGCAGTTGGCAAGTTGAAGGCTGGTAAGGCTGGAGGTAGTTCTGGCATCCTACCAGAAATGGTGAAGGCTGCCTGTAGTGACAGTGACAACTGGCAGGGCATTGCTTTGCTAGATGTTGTGGGAAAGTTGGTTGCGAGAGTGGTACAGGGTAGGCTACAAGATCTTGCTGAAGAGGTGCTACCTGAGTCGCAGTGTGGTTTCTGAAGTAGACGTGGTTGCTCGGACATGATCTTCACAGTTAGACAGGTGGTGGAGAAGTCCTGGGAGCACAGGGCCAAGGCCTTTCTTGTCTTCATTGATCTCAGGAAGCCATATGACTCTGTGCCATGGGAAGCACTGTGGGTGGCTTTGAGGAAGCTAGGAGTCCCAGACCAACTTATTGACATCATTAGGTCCTTCCATCAAGACATGAAAGCCCAGATTCGCTTAGATGACCCACTACTAGAGGAGATTGAAGTAGACAATGGATTGAGGCAGGGTTGTTGCATGGCATCTGCACTGTTCAATTTGTACTCATGTGTAGTGGTGGAAAGATGGACAGCAAGACTGGAGGACATAGATGGTGTTGGGGGTTACCTCAGACTCAAAGATGATGGGAAGCTGTTCAGAAGGTACACCCGAAATGCAAGTCAGACAAAGGCTACAGAGTGCCAGTTTGCTGATGATGCTGCGCTCCTGGCCACCACCAGAGCTGGAGCTGAAAGATCGCTACTGGAGTACATACAGGTGGCCAGTGACTTTGGACTCACTGTCAGTGTCCCCAAGATGAAAGTCATGGTGACTGGCAGTGAGGTTACAGATGCAGACAGAGCCCCTTTGTACATTGATGTTTCCAACATAGTAGAATCAGTATGTGAGTTCCCCTACCTTGGATCAGTGGTTGAGGCATCTGGTAGAATGGACAGAGACATTGACAGAAAAATCGCACAGGCTTCCAAAGCTTGTGGAACTCTACACAAACCTGTCTTTTCTGATAAGGACTTACTGGTGCAAACCAAACGGAAGATCTATCAAGCATGTGTCTTGTCCATACTACTGTATGGGTCCGAATGCTGGACCCTCCTATGCCATCAAAGACGAAAACTGGAATCCTTCCATCACAGATGCCTGAAAGCCATCCTAGGCATATCCAACAGCCAGCAATGGGAACAGCGCATTACATCACTAGAGATCAGGCAACGCTGGGGAAACACAGCTTCAGTCACTCAGAAGGTGGCAGCGCGCCGTTTAGAGTGGCTAGGTCATCTTGCACAAATGCCAGAGCACCAAATGCCAAAGAAATGTCTCTTTGGCTGGCTACCCGAACCTCGCCCAAGAGGAGGTCCAAGAAAGAGGTGTAGAGACGTCATCAAAGCTGATCTGCAGGAGATCAATGTCCCTAGGTGATTGTTGTCACCTATTGATATAACTATCACTTGTTGACCTTTAGTTGTCACCCTGACATGCATGGTTGATGTTCCCCTGAAGTATCCTTCAGTCATTTGCATGTACAACTCATGCTCATCCTTGCCCTGACCCAAGTGATACGTGCTTGGGTGTTTTTTCTGATTGTGCCACACGAGACTAAGTATGACACTTTGCCTTTGTGAGCATGGAAGCACTGTTCACTGACCCATGTAGAAGTGTAATGGCAGCAGCAACATGAAATTGTTTCATTTTTAATGGTTTCATATACTGTATGGTGCTTGCATGAACGTAGCATGAATTCAGGACTGAATAGGTTATCTATAGGACTAACTAGCTACTATCGTGACAGAACAGCTCCTAACTCTACATAGTATAGATTGATCGACTCACGCGTGAAGGCAGCGGAGCGCTGGCACAGGACAAAAAGATAAGGTAAAGTAGGAGTACCTAACAATGGGTGTCTGAACACGGCACACCGCCGGTATGCAAAGCAACAGCTTCTGTGTTTGCACGCATTTAGCACAGGAGTCAATGTGATGACAGACTGGGTGTTCTTATATTTCTGTTCCTTCGTGTAGAGGTGGACAGCAGTGCCCTGTTTTGAACACCCTATTTTGGTCTGTTCCCCCCCCCCCCCCCTACTTTACCTTATTCGTCCCTCAAAAGCGGCTTGTGGGGGTGTCTTCAGATCAGGAACGAAGCTTGTCATTATTCTGTGGGAATCTTCAGGTCTGGCGTCATTCTCTTAGTATCAGTACTGCCAACAGCGGCAGGAGAAACTGCTCTTGCTCGGCCCTAAGAGGGCACATACCTCTTCAACGGTGTGAGATGTAGATTACGTCACTTGCAAACAGGATTTGAATGTGTGCGTATCCAATCGGATGGAATATAAGCCAGTTATATCCTCTTTACTCGTTGATATATAACTATAAATTATCACCTAAAGTCAGCTTACATTTCTGCAGAATAATGAAAGAGCACAGAGGTCAAGCAAATCGCTCGAGTTGCAGCGAAACAATGCAGCTAAGCCTTTGTGACATCTCTGCGCACTCACGTCTATGTCTCATGCTTCACCATAGCAAACACTCGCAAATCCTACTGAATGGAGCGAGTATGGTGAGGAGAGGATACAAACAAGTTTATATCTGACTTACGGCAAGTTTACCACCCAGTCCAGCACGGATGCCCAGCAAGATGTACTAAATTCAAATCAAGGGGCAATTATTTTGTAATTAACCAGTTACTATGCTCCGTCTATGGAAATATGCCATGCTTCCATCAAAGACACGTAGTAACTAGTATACTTATACTGCACAATTCATGATGGCTAAACTGAAGTCTATACTACTTGCTGTTACCCAGATATAGTATGCAAAATGTGTGTCACAACCATAACTAAATGTTTAAGTAGTAGATTGATCCCATTGCCATGGTAACTAAATCTTAATGCTGTGTCTAAATCCGATTGAAGCAAAGCTAGCATTTCACATGGGCGTCCAATTCCCATAGATGCACCTGCTGGCACTTCACAGGGTCAGTGACCCGTGCATTTAAATCGCAAAGGTGCACCTGTGGGTATTTTGTGGAGTCAGTGACAGGTGTATCCAATTTCCAAAGATGCGCCTTACGTAGGACCATGAAGTGCATGGGCATCTAAAATATTTTGCTTGTATGGACACTTGTAAGCAAGCAACGTTGTCCAGCTTACTTGTTTCACTGCATAGCAGGAAAGTGCAACAATATGGTTACGATTCGCACAGATCAAGAAAGAACTCGCTGTTCTTGTGCCATATCTGTTGCCTGCCTAGAGAAAATGTCTCCTGAGGGATGACCAACCCTGGTACAGACCCAAAAGCACTCGACCGATACCTTGACCATTGGCTGGAGTCACTACTTTCTTCCAGAAGACAAGTAATGATGCATGGACACACAACCAACCTGATCCACTGCCGGCACCTTCCCAATCATTTTCGAGCTATAGCACTTTAATGCTGATCGACCAATCAGTGTCTCTGAAGACTTAAACCACTTGGCACTCAGGTGCTTTGCACCCTTGAGCATCATGATTATTTATCTCTCAGGCGCCGCTTAGTCATCCCTCAGGAGACATTCTCTTCAGGTCGGCAGTGGATAGAGCATGTTAGCTGCCCACTGGCAGTCACATTGGCTGCAACCTTTCACTGGCAGTGGCATAACAGAGACTTGCAAGAGCAGCCAGTTCCTTCTTTGTGCGGAATGGAAGCCATATTGTTGCTATTCCCTGCTACACAACAAAGCAAGTAAGCCAGTCAACCATGCGTGCTTGCATGCGTACATATATATATAATATTTAGATGAACCCTTTATGACCCCATTTATACCTGTGAAGTGCCTGCAGGTGCATCTACGGTTCAGACTCCCATTAACACACGGCAGCAGGATGTATACATATGTCATTTTCCCAATATCACACCAAGAATGAATTTATGCTTTAAGCATGTGTACCATGGAAATGAAGTAGCTAATGAAGTGCATTGAAGTGATAACACAACTTGTTACATGTCGAAGCCATACATCAAAGGAAACAACTGTGCGTTATTTTGGCAAATGCACTGGATAATGCACAGTTGCCTTATTTGGAAGTGTATAACGCATTGTTTGTTTTATAACGCACTGCTTTGAAAGGGGCTCTTATTGACATATCCAATCATTTTCTAGCCTTATGTAAACGTTTTGTCTGCTGTTTTAGCAAAATTCCTTTGATATTAACCATAACCATAACCATAAACGAGGTGCTGAAAAATGGCGGAAGGTCGGAAAGTTGTTGTTGCTGGCGCCCTGCTCGTTCTCGCTGCCCGCCTCGCCTCCTGTGCCCAGGACTTCAGAACAAGCCAAATCTACCCTGAACAATCTAACTGTGTGTTGCTTTCTCCCGAACTCAAAGTTCCTTTGTCATCAGCCCTCGCGCTACGTTCCGGTTCCCCCCCTTTGCCTCGGCGGGTAGATGTTTGGTGCTTTTCGGAACGTAAGAGGTGCTCTACTCCACCGAAAGTACTGTCTAGTCCTTGGCTTCTCTTGCTGGTGCTGTGTGGCGATGTTGAGGCAAACCCCTTACCTGTTTGTGGGCAACAGCGCCTTCACAGGAGGTGCAACACAAACGCTACCGCTAATGGAAGGAAGACGACCAGGAAGACCATTCTGACCGTGGTGCACCTGAGCGCCCGAAGTCTGCTACGACACTTTGACGATGTTGCTGACCTCGTGTCTACTCATTGCCCTGAAGTCCTGGCCATTTCAGAAACATGGTTGGACACTTCAGTTGGTGACGGTGAGATACATATACCTGGATACTCCTTGTTTCGTAGTGATTGCAACCGTTGCGATGGTGGTGCTGCTATATACTGTGCTGATCATCTGCCCTTCTGTGTACTTTCCTCTGGTGTCTCTGCTTCTGGTGAGTTTCTCTGGGTTTCTATCAAGTCAGCCTGCTTTCACCCTTCCCTTGCCCTTGGTTGCTTCTACCGTCCACCTAGTTCTTCTGCCCAGTCTGTCCATGATGTTTGTGACAATATCGAGTCTGTGATGGTTTCTAGGAAACATGTGCTTGCCTGTGGAGATTTTAACATTGACATGTCTAACCTGGACAAACCTTACTCCAAGGCATTCCAAAACTTCATAACTTCCCATTCTCTCACACAACCTATCTTCCATCCTACTCGCTACTCTGGTGCTTCCAACTCTATCTTGGACCTGTTTCTTGTTTCACGTGATGTTCCTATCTCCAAATCCCTTATTCTTGATTCCTCATTCTCTGACCACCTGCCCATTCTTCTTAGACTTAACTGTGCTGTTCCCAAACCTCCTCCCACCTTAATCACCCATCGTTCCTTCAAAAACTTCTCAAAATCCATCTTCGAAGCTGATCTCTCTTTAGTGCCTTGGTCCATCATTAATGTATTTGATGATCCTGATGACAAAGTAGATACATTTAACAGTCTATTCATGGACGTTCTAGACATACATGCCCCACTGAAGACAGTTAGAGTATAAAGGAATCCCACACCTTGGATCGATAAGACAATTCGACTGAGATGGACAGACGTGACTGGCTTTTCCGCTTCTACCGTTGGAACCCTTCTGTTGCTTCTAGAGACATATACAAGGCTCAGCGAAACCGTGTTGTCTGGTTACAGCGCAAAGCCAAGCATGAGTACTTCCACCAGCTGATCAGTAGAAAGTCACATCCCTCAGCTATCTGGAACACACTGAAGCTGGTTACTAGCTGGTTACTTCTTCCACCTTATCTTCCAGCAACTGGTCTTTCAACTCTGATTCTGCCTCCATCGCCAACACTCTCAATGGCCACCTTGCCTCTGTCAGCTCCTCCAGTCTTTCTCCATCCTCTGCTTCACCTCATATTCAGTCTCCTCATCCACCTACCCTTTCCCTTTCCCCTACCACCCCTGAGTGTTGTGAGGATATTCTTGCTTCTCTGAAACCAAGGTGTGCTGCTGGCCTTGACCTTATTCCTTCCTCTGCCCTCATTGCTGCTCGCTCTGTCATTTGCTACCCTCTGTGCTCTATCCTGAACTCATCCATTGCTTCATCTGTCTTCCCTGGACCCTGGAAGTGTGCTTCCATTAAGCCACTTCACAAAGGTGGTGACTGTGCTATACCCTCAAACTACCGTCCTATCTCCCTTCTTCCTGTTCCCAGCAAACTTCTAGAAAAACATGTCCAAAAGCAGCTTTCTGTTCATCTCAATTCCAACAACCTTCTCTTTCCTTACCAATCTGGCTTCCGTCCTTCTCACTCTACCCAAACTCTTCTCCTTCATTGTCTTGATAAGTGGTACAAAGCACTAGACAGCAAGAAGCTTGTAGGAGTAGTATTTCTAGACATTTCCAAGGCCTTCGACACTGTGAATCATGATCTTCTCCTATCAAAGCTGTTCCATCTTGGTCTTACTCCATCCACTGTTTCTTGGTTCAAGTCATACCTCTCTAATCGTTCTCATGTTACTATAGTCACTAATTCCTACTCTTCACTTGCCTTTCCATGCTCAGGTGTACCACAAGGCTCGGTCCTTGGTCCTACCCTCTTCTCTGCCTTCATCAATGATCTTCCTTCTGTACATGTCCTTCCTCCTGACTCTACTGTACTCTTCGCTGATGACACCACTATCTTCATCATTAGTGATGATCTTCCTTCTCTCAACTCTGCTCTTCAACTCACTCTTGACTTGGCAAACTTGTGGCTAGAAAGAAATAGTCTGCAGCTCAACACCTTGAAAACCAAGTGCATGCTGATACACTCAGCACGAAAGAAGGTCAACAGTGGACTGGAGTTGATGATTGATGGTATGGATGTAGAACAGGTTCAATTTTTCAAGTTTCTTGAAGTCTTGGTGAATGACACTCTTACCTGGTCTGACCATATGGACATGGTTTGCAACAAAGTCACCCGTAGCCTCAATCTCCTACGTCGGCTTTCTTGGTTTCTCCCTCAGCCTCTCCTTCTCTACCTCAAGTCCTACATTCTTCCCACTTTTGACTACTGTGATGTTGTTTGGTCTGGATGCACTAGGGATGAAGCTCTTCGCTTGGAAACCCTGCTGAACTTTGCTTGCCGTACTGTTCTTCGTAAGCATAGAGATTATTCTGCTTCTTCTGCTCGTGGTGAACTTGGTCTCTCCACCCTTTCCGCAAGAAGAAAGCTCCACCTGGCCCAAACCATGTTTAAATGTTTGTCTTCTCAGTCTCCTCCTTATTTTTCTCAACTTTTCTCTTCACCAAACTCTCACTACAACACTCGTTCCTCTTCTACTTACCAACTCAATCTGCCGTCTTCAAGAACTTGCTTCAGACAAAAGGCTTTCAGTTTTGCTGGTGCTTCCTTGTGGCGGTCTCTTCCGAAGAACATCAGAACATGTGCAGACTTTGGAGCTTTTTCAAAACTCTGTGAGGCACACTTATTGTGAACACTGTCCTTACTAGCTATCAAGCACATTATTTCAATTTACTCCAACTTTTTAGGTATTTATCAGTTGCATGAAATTGACCCGTTAACATAACTTAGCCAAAATATTATGTTTATATTGCCACTATTTAATATAATTTTGCTTGTTTGTACTAGTGTTTGTTTTGTGGTCATGTAATTTTGCCTTTTTTTCTGGGTGCCATTTACAGTAGTCATTGGCTAACGGTTCCCCAGGTAAAATAAGAATACCTGATACCTGATATTCAGCACATTGTGAACTTTCACATGAACTTTGGCTCCTCAATGATGAGTGCATGACACTTAGAAATGGTCATCCCCAAAAATATATGCAGAGCACAGCACTGCACTTAGCCTGGAATTGTGCATGCAATATCTTTAGAGTTTTCTGAATAGGATTTTAGTGTGTAAGAAGGCCCCTCCACTCTACAAGCTCTACAGACCTTCCAATCCCATGCAGTCTGCATCCTGCAGGGAAGCTCTGAGTTCATACGCCGTTAGCAGGTCTTCAAATTATCTGCAATAGCGCCAATTCAAACACCGCCGTCACCTTATTCAGAAGGAGTGGCTGCTGACAAGAAGAGCGTCAAGAAGAGCGTGTTCTCCAGTTTCTGTAGTAATTACAGTCTAGTTCGTTCGGTAAAATGATTCGACGGCAAGGGAATTGAAGTGTAAAGTGTTTCTGTTCGAACTGTAACAAACCAGTTATCACATGGCCCCTCGGGTGTTTCGCTAATTTATTGCACTCGGGTGCTTCGTGCCTTCGTGTGATAAATTAGCGAATGCCCTCGCGGCCATGTGATAACTACTACTTAGTCTACTTTCTCTCTGTCAAAGGGAATGTGCATACATGATTGTACGTATTTGGTAGCTCCTTTAATTATGTACACTCGGCATGCATTAAGCTATTGCCGTACTGATCGGTTGTTAAGTGCACGCGCTTGTAGCTCTGGCAGGAATAAAATATGCGCCTAATAAAGGATATGTGCTTAACAAATGAATGGGTCAAGAAATTATAATGATATGCAAACGTCATATTAAGATGGCCGCCGCATCGCTTAGTAAGTGAGTTCTCATTCAATCGTTATTGTTACTAGCTTATAGTCATTATTTAGTCTCGTTCCCAGACCCTTCCGAAGTGCGCGCGAGCGAGCGAGGGGAGGAAGGGTCTGGTGAAATTAGACAGGTTCTCGTGACCACTGCCGGAATCAGATTGCTAGCAGCGAAATAATGCGCAATTTCTCACCTCGAGAAACGAGTTATATAATACGAGTACGTACGTTAGCAAATTCGCAGTTGAAGATGTGAGCGCAGCCACCTCCAGAGCAGCTAAAGGGCTTGGATATAGACAGCTGAAGGACAAGCAGTACCAGGCAGTGTCGGAATTCGGTTGCAGCAAAGACGTCTTCGTAAGTCTGTCAACAGGCGGCGGAAATCGCTCTGCTATGCTCCGCTGCCCGCCGTTTACGATGTTCTACGCCAGCGCGCCAGCCCTACCTCGATTGCCATCGTTGTGAGTCCCCTGCTCCCCACAGAATAGTAACTCGCGATCGAAGCGGCAGAGAAGCTGTAACTAATCACGCACAGTATTACATCATCACCCACAATTACATTCCATTGTGCCCAAACTTCCTGGGAGAATGGGGGAACCTTTGAAATTATTATGTGCCTAACAATTAGGGTGAAAAACTGGTAAAGAAATGTGCGCTTAACAGAGGTTATGCGCTTATAAGGGGGGGGGGGGGGGGGAGCTTAACAATCCATGGCGCGATCAGTACGGTATGTCCTGCATTAATCAAAGACTCACTGAAAGTAAATACTGACTTCAACATGCAGTCGGTTCCTCCCCCCTGGCCTGATCCCAGCTGCTGTCTGAGGAGGTTAGTTATGTACCTTGAACTCGAGTATATCAATACAACGAGTTGGCAGAAGGCCAGGGTATGCAGCAACTAATTAAAGTTGTGGGGGTTGTGACGTAACTATATACTCACATCCCCCATTCCAAATTGTTTCTATGGTTGCATACACTCTTGAACTCAAACCCCAATATTTGAACCAGTAACCAAGCGACGTTTTCGCTTGCCCGGTTGCTAAGCAACCATAATTTGATTCCAAAGTAGACCTGGCATACTCCCTTCGACCGTCACCCATACTGCCTGGAACTATTGCTTTGGGGATGTGGACTTAGACCACATACTGCATACCCATGAATAGGCCTGATCACATCGTTACCGATGGAGAAACACCACCCCTCAGACTGCAGCTTGGAGTGCTCAAGATGCCGACGTAGGCCCTGAAGAGCCACTACAGCGATTATAAACCCTACTACGCAGCAATAAACATGACCAAACCTGGACAATACCTGATCTGCCTGTAAGCTGGGAGCTGTAATGGGGCTAAGACAGCACAGGGTGAGTCACGCCACAGTATGTACATACCTATACAGGAATTACCGAGCCTACCTTAACTCCTAGTAATACCAACTTACATTCCACTCCAGATACCTTGCCAGCCTCCTTTGCAAGGAACTCAGGTCACCCACCATGGGGATGTAGCTTACTTAGTTGTGGAAGCAACATAACCGTAGACATTTGCCCACTGACTGCCCATTCCCAATGTAGACTATACATCGGGCAGGGTGGGTGGGAACTTCACTTCTCCAACGCTGTCGTTAAGAGAATGTTCCTTTACTATGGACTCGCTGGGATAACGGATTAGATAGCGACGTTATTGGCGGCCTATTTTTTTGTGCCATTTAGGCAGAAACCCTGGCTGCCATGTTATAACTTTTGATGTTCCATTTGTACAATCACTCTGTTCATCCTCAGGGTTAACATAATTGTAGTAGCATCTTAAATAGTTGAAGTCCTAGGTTGTTCAAGTGGTTGGACTATAGCAGTGTGTCATTATGTGTGTTATTATATGACTGTATGTGTCATTACCGTATATGTTCGTATAGAGGCTGGGTTCGAATAGAGGCTGGGGCTTGAATAGAAGCCAGGGGTCTGAACAGTGATTCGTTATTAGAGGCCTGGGCTCGAATAGAGGCCGGTCTGAATTTAAGCCTGGTCTGGAATTCACTTACTGGCACTCTTCAGCATCTGAGGTGCATGCTTTAGGTACGAATCGAACTCAGAGTGCGACGTGTGGTGACTTACTGAAGTTCCCGCTGCTGTAGCAATGTCCAAGTCTGTAGAGAAGCACACCGCGTAGCTAATTCTTCTTGCAGCTAAAGGTAGCTATGGAGCAAACGTAGTGGAGCCTCGAAAGAATCCACTGTGAGGGAGAAGGGAGTCACTGGACGAGACCGAAGTGCGAGCTTGGCGACTTCTGAGAACCCGCACCTTCTCAGCGTGTGCGGATCGATGGCAGCCATGTCTTATCAGAGATTTTAATTAGGAAACATGGCTAGGAATCAGTTAATTTTTAATAGAGACCAGGCTCAAATAGACCAGTTGCGCGTAACTCAGAAATGTTATGGTTAAGGCGATAATTGCATATGACGTCATCACTGGTGGCAGTTTAATACATTGAAAAGATAAGGAAAAAGGTGTTGCACCGGCAGCCTCGAGCGCTTTGTGCCGAATGCTCCCATTCAGATGCCTCAGCTGAATGGTTTGCATGAGTACGCACCAGACGGTCGTTGATTGAAGTTGATAAGGCATATGGTTGCCGAGATCGAGACTCGTAAAGGGGGATTTGTTGACATGAGCAACCAGAATGTGGTGAACGAGACTTCTTGACACGATTTCGGCGAAAGCACCACAGCAGGCACCGAGATGGAGACATCTGGAGTGGGACTAACCGGCAAGTAACGACTAATAAGGCTATGACTCGCACCCTTGTGTTACCATCGCTACCTGTCATTAACCTTGATACTTTGTAGGTGGTAGCTCAACTAGAAGCTATTCCGTGTCCAAGAGTGTCAAAAAATTCTGTCGAGAAGTATCGTTCCCCTCATTTTAGCCGGCGAGTCCCCCTTCATGAGTCTCAATCTCATATCAACTTCAATCAACGACTGTCAGGTGCGAATTAATGCGAACCATGCTGACCAATCTATATGGAAACATTTGGCACGAAGCGCTCGAGGCTGCCGGTGCAACACCTTTATGCCTATCTTTTCAATGTATTAAACTGCCACCAGTGATGACGTCATAAGCAATTATGACTTACTGCATTCCTAAACGCTTATACGCAACTGGTCTATAGAAGCTGGGCTCGAATAGAGGCTGGGTCAAAAACCTCTTGAAAGAAATAAAGGCCCGGGCCTCTATTCGGACATATGCGGTATAATTAATTCAATTTGCTTTTTATGTAATTTGAATTCACCTCTATCCTTTATCTTAACATTTGTAGTCCCAGCTGCAGTTGCTAGATACAAGAGATCAGTCTCTGGTGAAGACACTAGTACTCCTCCAGCTAAAATAAGCAGTGAAGAACACACTGGTGAGTTGCATCGCTCATTCGTCAAGCTATTGTAACAAAGGGAAGAGTAGCAAATTTCTGGTAATTCATTGAAGCAGTGGTGTTCAGTTAACTGGAACGCATGCCGCAAATTGAGCTTCTTCTGCAGTTGACATGTGTTATCATGCAGTTATGCAGTTTAACATTTATGATGCAATGCATGGTCACCAGCTGAATGCCCACCCTTCGAGTGGGTCCCTAGTCTACAGTTCGTAAATTGAGCATTGAACCAATCAAAACTGTCCATTTAATTGGGAGCATTCCATAGACTTGCTCCGTAAATCTGTGTGCGCACAGAATTTACTTATCTTAAGCAATTTCGTCTCGAGGAGTCCAGTAGTGAAGGTGCTAACCACCTTATGTCACCCCCCATATGCCGTGATATACTCTTCCAAGCTTGGTAATGATTGGTGGAACATTAAAAGAGGAGTTTCTGAACAGTGAAACATGATAGTGGCAAGAACTTGTACGGAACAACCTTAAACTAAGTTTTGGGTTGACAAGGTTACTGTCACTACACCTTTTCGTAATCCTACCACGTTTCATGATGTTCCGTCCAGAACTAAAAGAGTGTAATTGTCTCGAACACCAAAATGTGCATTACGTTTACTATTATAAGATTCACAAAACCTTTGGAAACTGCCATATTTGTTCAATGGGCAGTGCTTGTTGTCAGGGGGTGCTGTCACTGAAAACAGACAGGAATTTATTTTGAGAGTTTTGTGCAAACACTGTGATCAGATATTAGGTAGCAAACTTATTACATGATGGTGCCATCTATAGATGGGCCTGCCCAAAACTAGCTGTGCGTCCTCAGCAGGCACAGTGCCTCATGCTTGTGATTTCATTGCTCAGAGTACTACCGCTACAACTGGCAACCTAACACATTTTGACCTTGTGGGTCAGGCTATAATCAGTCGATGACCTTGTACAACTACCAAATAAGCCTGTTGAGTTCTACTCATCAATACTATGGTTATGTTTCACCTAACTAATGATTTCAATGTGGAATTTACATACCTTCCAAAAGGTGAGGAATGTGGTCCTATTATCCCTTGATCTGAAATGTGTCTGCTATTGCATGTTGTTGTGATGTAAACAGTAAGTTGTTTGTGAATTCAGTCCAAATGTAATCATTGAACATATGAGGAAAGGTACGGGCCTTAAAGATGTAGTCTCTTATGGCTGATCCAGCTTTGTTCTGCGTACTGACACTCTGTAGATAAATCAGTGGATGCAATTCTACAGGAATTCAGAGATGAAATTTTGAGGAATGTCAATGCCAAAACATGTGCACCAGAGCTGAGACGTCATGGGGTCATAGCAGCAAGCACTGAGACTGACATTGAACGTGCAAAAGATCCAAGATCAGCTTGTGGAGTACTTTACGACCATTTATGCCAGAATTGCTCATTTAAGCAGATTGTGATGCTGTCGACAGTACTGATGGAAGTTGATGATGGCTTTGGCAGGACAAAGGAAGTTGGGGAACGATTGCATATGCGAATCAATGGAAGTGATCCTGGTGGCTCTGATCAGCAACTGAGCCTGCAGCGATTACCAAAGAATATAACAAGCACAGGTGATTAAGACTAGCATCACTCGACTAATGCATAAATTGATACGGTATTTTGCATCTCTCTCAGTAAAGAAGGAAGTGGGATCCATGCTTCATGATGCAGATGTGGGAGTTTAGAATAATATCCCTAGCCACGTATGTACATTTTACATATTGCTGATGTTCACTGTACTTATTGTCACAAAGTGAACCATCAACAAGAAGACTGGGTTTGTTATAGAGTCATCATCAAGAATTAACTGCGATCTTACCTCATAGTCAGCAACATACTGCTATGCATTACTCATTAGTGCTGAATGACCACTGTACTACATAACACTTACAGCCCGATTACACTAGTGGAACAGTTACATAACTGGTTATGGATTGGTTCTCATGGTTCATGAGCCCCCATTTACACTAGTTACAGCGAAACAGGTTCGAGTAGTGCAAATGAAGTGCGGAAATGGACTGTAGTAGTCTACAACAGAGGATCTCCATTGCGTAGGCGCCAAATTTCGGGAAAAAGGTACAGTTATCTGTAATTGCCCCCTGAGCGGCCCTCTCCCATACACATTTTGATTGAAAGAAGCACCTCTGTGTTACTCCAGACACCAACCATTGTTTCTACCTGCTTAGACCTTGATACAGGTCGCTACTGAAGAATTGAACTACTGGAGCTTCTCTGGTGCTCGCCAACTACCTGGTTTCGCGCGAGACAAGTGGTGTGAACAGTCACTTACGAGAATGACCGGTACACTGGTCACTTGTATTTTGGTAGATGAAACAAGCCTTAGCTATATTTTGCAAAGCAGAAAGAGGTTCTGTCTGCATGTCAGATATAAGTGTATAGGCATGTGAAAGACAACATTGTGAATAGGTAGGAAAGAGAGGGGGAGGAGAAAGTGGCAGTAAACCGGACCAGGGCCAGCAATCTCCATGATCTATAGCCAATGCTGGCTCTGGTGCATTTCACTGTCATCCCCCCCCCTCCCCACCCATCTTCACTACCATACGTATGTAGTTCACAAAAGTTGTCTTCCTTTTGTGTAACCCTGGTACATAGACCATCTCCAGTGAATATAGGCATGGTATACCTGAGAAGAAGCATGGGTTGCTGGCAACAATGTAGCTTGCATATGCATCTCAAGCCATTGTGGTCCTAGAAGTGCAACCATGTTTTGTTTTCACAGCTCCAGAAATTTGCTGCACAGTGGCAGATTTCTCTAGAGTGCTAGCTACTTATACTTCAACAACCCTGTCAATGATTCATCGCTGCTGAAGCTTCAGGACTCTCTTAGCTCTGCCTTCTCTAAAGCTTCCTTGAGGCATGCATAAAAAAGACTGTGTAAGTTTGTGAAGAGCACAGCATGACTCCTATCATGTTCTGGAACAACAGTGTGAAATACTAGGGCTTGTTGTTTCTGACGATAAGTCCTTGCCTTCTCATGTGCAGAGATACCGACAGGGGTAGCATCTTTGTTGTCATCCAGCAATACTTATCCCCTCGGGGAATATTTGACTTAAGGTTAATAATATTTGACTTGATTGTGATAGCATTGCATCGGATCTTTACCTGTACATGCATATGTAAGCACATTTGTCACCGGATCAAAGGTGGTTAAATTAAACCTATTACAGCCCATTTTTCGCTATTCATTTGTCTCATAAAATTGCATGACACTAGATGGCAACCAATATAGGCACAAGAGTTAACCATTGTCCACCAACAGTTAATCGTTAACTATCTGTCTATCTGCTTCTGCACCCTCCACCTCATTATATCCCACTTGATGGTAACATCAAAGGAATCTAGTGTACGCTAAAGTAGTTATCACCCGGTATAGTCTCGTACCCAGACCCACTTCCGGCCGCAATAAAATGGCGGCCGGAAGTGGGTCTGGGTACGAGACTACACCCGGTAACAACACCTGTCCCCTAATGATAACTAAATACCGTATAATTTCTAATATAGGCGCCGCCCCAATTAAAGCGCCTCCTAGGGCATACCTATTTTTCCTGTTCCAATTGTAAGAGCCCTTGGGCATTGGAAATAATATGGCGCTAAATTATTGGAGCGGAATATAATATTTTGCACTATACCCATGTGCTGAACATGAGACAGTGAAATGGGGGCCGTGATGGACTGCTTTAACCGCATCGCTGCTTCATTCACGTCTACAGAACGCAGGAAGAAGTTGGTTAAGCGGGTCAAGCGACCAGTGGGGAGACCAGAGAAGTGCCCACTGGAACTCAGTGGCACAGGCTGATAAAGAAGACGTCCAGGTGGCACCTGTATTTGCTGATTGCGAGGAACCCACAAGTGCCAAGTCGAGTCAATGCCAGTACACCGCGAAACAAAAGCAGCGCGCTGTTATGTATGCAGACGCTCAAAAGTACTATTCCGCTCTAATACACATGCTAGGCACCCTTCTAATTGAAGCGCCCCTTGGTCATTGCATATTTTTGGCCGTTCTAGTAAGAAGCGCCTTTCAGCGCTGGAATTATTTTTGAGGGGCGCCTATATTCTAAACTATACAGTATCATTGGCTGAAAAGTGAGTGATAGTTGTCACCTATCGATATAACTATCTCATTTTGACCTTTAGTTGTCACCCTGACATGCATGGTTGATGTTCTCCTGATGTATCCTTCAGTCATTTGAATGTACAACTCAAGCTCATCCTTGCCCTGACCCAAGTGATACGTGCTTGGGTGTTCTTTCTGATTGTGCCACTCGAGACTAAGTATAACACCAATTGCAAGGTTACCCCTTGTGAACATGGAACAGTGCAACAGTGCAGTTTGAGTGATTGCAATTGACTATTGAACCTGACTGTAATTAATTGCACTTTTTCAGTAATTGTATTTTAATTGGAATGGAGATATTTCTGCTAAGAAATTGTAATGGTAGTTGATTACATTCTTGTAATTGTTACCTAATTACACAATTCCACGCAATTACATTCCTTCCCTTAGCTACCAAAACACTAGACTGTTAGATGAAAAATCTAAAGATTCCTTACTGTTCAAACCTAGCTCGTCAAGTCTTCTCTGTACTAACTTATTTCACTGAGGAATATGGCACCCACAGGGATTTAGGCATCCTCCCAGGAACTTAGTCATCCTCAGGGATTCAGGGATTCCCCAGGGATTTAGGCATCCCTTGGAAACATGGGGTCAATGGCACTAAATTTCTGCAAGCAAATTACACGCAATTACATTCCTCCTCCTTGGCTACCAAAGCACTAGACCGCTGGAAGAGAAATCTGAAGATTACTCTGCTGTTCAATCCTAGCTTGTCAAGTATTCTCCATATCAGCTTGGAGCTCCAAGCAAATTTTCCTGGGGAATATGGCACCCCCAAGGACTTAGGCATTCCCCGAGAACTTGGTCATCCTCAGGGATTCAGGTATTTCCCAGGGATTTGGAACATGGGGCCAATGGCACTTAATCCCTGCACTCAAATTTCATGCAATTACATTCCTCCTCCTTGGCTACTAAAACACTAGACTGCTGGAAGATAAATCTAAAGATTACCCTACTGTTCAAACCTAGCTCGTCAAGTATTTTCCGTGTTGAGTCTAATGAAAGTCACGACTCGGAAGAAATGTTGGAAAGAAAGGGAAAACTGGCACCAGCTGGCAGCCAAACTCAGGACAACTTACGCCCTAATGCGGGGTTTCAGCAGCCCCAGCCAACCAAGCAGGCTGGAACAATTTGCCCTTTCCCTCCTTAAAGGCTAGTTCTGAACGATGGAATGGTTCAACTAACCTTTGCAGGTGTGCCTCTAACAGCTGCCACTTAGAACCTGCGTACAGCAAGTCAGTACGAAACAATGACAAGGTTCCATTAACCTTTTTTCCAGCATTTCTTCCGAGTCACAATTTTCATTAGACTCAACACATTTACAACGACTCGTTCATCTTACATAACAATAAAAAAAAATAAAAATAGCATTTTCCGTATCAGCTTGGAGCCCCATACGGCATCCCCTGCAAACATTAGGCATCTGGTGCCCCAGTGAACTTCACCGGGGAAAATGGCATCCCCTGCAAACATTGGGCATCTGGTGCCCCAGTGAACTTGACTAGGGAATACGGCATCCCCTGCAAATATTGGGCATCTGGTGTCCCAGTGAACTTGACCGGGGAAAACGGCATCCCCTGCAAACATTGGGCATCTGGTGCCCCAGTGAACTTCACCAGGGAAAGCGGCATCCCCTGCAAACATTGGGCATCTGGTGCCTCAGTGAACTTCACCGGGGAATACGTCATCCCCTGCAAACATTGAGCATCGGTGCCCCAGTGAACTTTGACCGGGGAAAACGGCATCCCCTGCAAACATTGGGCATCTGGTGCCTCAGTGAACTTCACCGGGAATATGGCATCCCCTGCAAACATTGGGCATCTGGTGCCCCAGTGAACTTGACCGGGGAAAACGGTATCCCCTGCAAACATTGGGCATCTGGTGCCTCAGTGAACTTCACCGGGAATACGGCATCCCCTGCAAACATTGGGCATCTGGTGCCCCAGTGAACTTGACTGGGGAAAACGGCATCCCCTGCAAACATTGGCCATCTGGTGCTCCAATGAACTTCACTGGGAATACGGAATCCCCTGCAAACTTTGTGTATCTGGTGCCCCAGTGAACTTGACCGGGGAAAACGGCATCCCTTGCAAACATTGGGCATCTGGTGCCCCAGTGAAGTTCACCAGAGAATACAGCATCCCCTGCAGTGCAAAGTACCTAATGGTACAATTAAAATTCACTTTTAGCATACTTAGTTTTAGGAGGTCCTCCCACTGTACTCAACATACCCACAGGCTACTGTGTCCTGGGTAGCTATATATATGTACTTAGACAGCTTGCATAGGACTTCCACTTGTATATAATAGGATTCCAAATATACTCTTGTCATCTTTAATTTGGTTATGAATTACTTAAAAGTCTCTAATCTATTGGAAATATCCTGACAGTGTGGATACTGGTGTCAGTGTGAACATCACACTAAAGTAATGGTGTGACTGATTACACCCTTGGTATGATGGTCACACCACATTTTCAACAGTGAATGCATGCTAATGAAAAGCTAGATAATTTCCTTAGCATGTGAAACGAGCCATCAACCTGCCCTATACCTGGCGATACCGATAGCCAGAAAGTTCTTTTAGCGAACAATCGTAACAGCCCGCCTTCAGGGGCAATGACTCATGACATCCTTGTGATATTTCTAAAAAAAATGGCTGACGGCATTATAGCACATGCTCTTTGGCATTTTCACTCAAATGATTAGATCAAGTCTGCTCGGAAAGGCTTGTTTTCGTCCTTTGGTACATACCTAGCCGCCAGATACAATGTTCTAGGACAATTTCTTTCCTAAGATAATTGCAGATCATGTGCACATCACATGACATTGCGCACGTAGCCACGGAAACAGAGGAATTCAGGAATTCACACCTCTGTGTTATGATTTGCCTTATGTAAACAGAACTGCCATAACCTACAAGCGTTGTCTGTTCCAAGAATGTCCAAGAACAAAGTATAGGCATGCTGTGGCTGTGTGATAATGTGCATGTGCAACTTCCAGTGGTTGTTTTTGCACATGGTGCAGCTAGAGGCTATCTATGTACGTATCTACTGTGACTAAATGTTGAATATATATGCTTCGTGTCTCTTGATTTTTCAATAATGTGACCAATATTAAAGAAGTTGGTATTTGTCATTGTTTAGAGTAAGTTTGCACTGTTATAATTCTGGTTGGCATATTAGGAAGGGAAGTTTAGAGAGAATACGGTATTGTACTAATCATAAAAGCATTTATTGATACACATGTGCAATGTTATGAATAATGTCCAATTGCATTCATCCATTTGAAGAGAAGTTGCCTCCCAAAGTTGAGGAGGAGCAAAACAAAGTTGGGGTGAAGGAGAAAGAGGTTGGTGGCAATGAGCTGCTGTCCCGTGTCCAGGAGTTACAGGATGAATTGAAGAGATCTGACCAAGAGAGGATTGAACTGACTGATAGCAACACAGCCTTACAGAGCGAGCTAGATGCCAGTAAACAAGAAATTACTAGCCTTGAGGAGAAACTGCTGTCAATGCAGAGGAAACAGGTGAGGAAGATTAGTTACTTACGTAGATATATTTATCAATAGGAATGATGCATCCCCATGCACACCCATGGGTTCAAACAGATTCTGGGAAATAAAAGCACAAGCAAGGATGCACTAACCCCCTAACTTCATAAATAATGAATAATAACTCAATTACAAACTAAACTGTGTCAAAACTAAACAGTGTAATAATAAAGAAAAACTCAACAGCAGTCCAAAAGTGACAGCATCTTTACTTCATTTGGTTCCCTTACACATATACAATGCAATAATATTAACTATAATTTTGTTCCATATCAGACAGCATGGTAGTGCTGTCTATGTAGGGATGGCAGTGGTCGTTTGTATGCTGTAATACAAATGAATAGTAGTGCTATTACTATGTAGGGCTAAAAAAAACGACGAAAGAGGCTGCCCATGATGAAGCGTCAGTTGTATACCACTCAGCTTAACCTTACTTCTGAGTGAAACTGCGCGCTCCCACTGAAAAGGAACTTGACTTTTTCATGTTTCATCTTCTTATCTGAGAGTACAATAGTACTCTCCATATGTTGGGATGGTACAAGGTGTTTTGAATTCACAATATCATTGGTATAGGGATGAAATCACAAAAAGTGCCGAAAACTGCCGAAACAAGGCTCAGTAGAGTTAAATACAAACTATTCTTAAACTAAACTTACCTGGAAGGCACGTGAACATGGTCTGTCAGCAAGAAAATGACACTCAAGAACATGCTTTTTGTCTTCATATTCTTCATATTCTTCTTTGTCAGCTGTAACTGATGAACAAACTTAGCTATTGAAATTATACCAAGACGAAACTACTGCAAATTATTTTAACTGTATTCGTTCATAGTATAGGCAATGAAAGCGCTACAGCTCACTCAGTGTGTAGGTTTCCAGTACTCTGAGTGACGTTGCTGCACGAGAGACGCCATTTTATGATGATGTTATCAAACGCTTTATTTGGTTACCTACTCCTCCATCCTCCAAATTCAGTTCAATAGTTTAGCAATGTTGTCATATGTCCATTTTGGAGGTACGTACATTGCTATCCTCCGCCAAAGTTGCACCGTTTGAAGTACATTCTTGTTCGTGCATACCATTTTAATTACTGTTAATTGGCTTCCAGCAGCCATTTCTGCATTGTTTTTGATGGGTTATAATTAGCACAAAACCTACGAACTTAGCTAGCTGAAACCTCGAGCCCTAAGGTTACAGAAAATAAGTCCAATAGCAGCAACAACATCCTATGGTCGTGGGTTAGCATGTAGCTACCGCCTAGCTAGCTACACACTATAAAAAGTACAGTAACAAGAAATAATAATTAATTATAAAGGCTATTACATACAAATTTTCGCAGGATGTTATTTTCACAAATTTTGCAAATCCGTGGAGGTTCATGAAATTAAAATCGCAAATTTGCAAGCCAATATGCACATAAGAAAAGCAAAAGCAATGCTTCTCCTCCTTGACGGTATCTTCAGGACCATTGAAGGTGCAAGTGTAAAGCAATAACAGACCTCCCTGTGGCAAATCAGTGGAGCACTTACTCGCTCCAGTAATCGTTCATATTGTCAAGCCACTGCGGCAAACAAACATGGAGCAAAGGCAGGATATGGTGTAGAATGTGTCCACAGACAGGCCGTCTTTCATGAATGCCACCGCGTACGAACTTGGCTGTTTCAGCTTTCCGTTTGCACTGAAGAACTGCTCCTGTTGATGGCATCCAGACATCATTGTAAACGTGATACCTGTGAACGCAACTACTTAGTAGATGGAACAAAGACATCTGTAAACGGTCAGAAATGATCCTCAAAGCACCTGTGGAACGAACTAAAGCGTACTGTGATGCCTGAGTCACTCTAGGTGGTGATATTGTCCATAGAAAGGGAGGCATTCGCAAAATTTTCAGGCCTTCACGAAATTAAAATCACAAAACTTGTCAGGTGAAATTTACATCCTGCAAAAATTTGTACGTATATGATACACAGTGAAGCATTAACCCTCGTTCCTACATTTAAGGGTGACTATAAGGTGCGACATTTTTGCATGTAGGGACCATGGTTAATGCACCACTGTGTAATAGTCTCTACTTGCTTTGCACTTTTTATGCTATCCCTACATCCTTATTGTAGAAAATTATTATTTCTTCTTCATATTCTTCTTTGCCAGCTGTAACTGATGAACATAATTAGCTATCAAACTAATTTCAAGACAAAACTACTGCATAGTGACCGAACTGTATTCTTTTCGATTAGGTTATCATTAGCGCAGAACTTAGGTACGTAGCTAGCTGAAACTTTGAGTCCCAGGGTTACAGAAATAAGGTCCAATGACCACATCAGCACCCTGTGGTTGTGAGTTAGTATGTAGCTACAGCTTAGCAAGCACACACATTAAAAAGTAGAGAAACTTAAAATATTTAAAAACAAATTTATTTGCAAAAATAGTGAGGATGACATAAAAAGTGCGGAAACAAGTAAAGCCCATATACAGTGGAGCATCAACCATTGTCCCTACCTTCAAGGGTGTAGGACTGTGCGGTGCGACATTCTTGCATGTAGGGACAATGCTCCACTGTGTAAGAGCCTTACTTGTTTCTGTCCTTTTTATGCCATTCCTACTTCCTTGCTATTTTTGTAGAATTTTTTATTTTTTCTAGTAGAAATCCCTGTTAGCTGTGTCCTATGGTATTTACAATGAACCGTATTAGCTGGAAGGGACATCGTGGTTACAATTGTTTTCAGGTCTGGAAGAATGTGGCGTCTATTTGATGGCGGCTACTATTCGAGATAATTTTCTGCTCTCACATCATTGATCCACAGAGTCAGCAATGTTTTGACATCTGGTAGTGCTGTTTGTGACCTGCCCCATCCAGCCACTTCCTCTTTGCCAGGAGATTCTCCAAGTCTTCCTTTTGTTTCTTCCACTCGCGAACTCTCTTCTCATCAATTCCATGCATCCGGGCAGCTGCTCTGTTACTATACTGCAAGGCATAGTCAATAAACTTCAGCTTAAATGATGCTGTAGAGGTTCATTGCTGCGTGTTGTATTGTTGCTAGAAGGGGGAGAATACTGGAGCAGATTGCAGCAGGAAACATTAATTCAATAGAACAAGACGTTTTGATCCGAAGATCTTCATCAGTTGTATACAAAACATGGGTGAGGTACGACTATTTATAAGGTAATATGGTGGGAAAAGGGGGGGGGGGGTGGGGTGACATAAAGTTCAGTGACGTCATAGATGCTATAAGTGAAGGGAGTGACATCATATACAGTAAATTAAAAGGGTTTTAACGGGGTATGTAGAGGGGGGGGGGGGTGGTGTAATAGGGTCAGGGCAAGAGGAGAAACCAGATAGGGTCCATGTTTAGCCCACAATCCAGGTTAGTGGTGTAGGGCGTTCGGTGGATGTGTAGGGCCTCCATTATTCTTCTGTTGGACAGGTTGGTTTCAACCTCCTTAACTGAAGTTCAATTGTACAGCGATAATTGACTGTCTTGCCCAGTCTGCCTTGTCCTTGTCCTCGGCTGAGCGGCCAAACACGTCAAGGCCTACGACCGTTTGTACTGAAATACAGCTCCATTGCAAATAGTCCGAGTTCCTGTCGTCGCCGTACTCACTGTTATCCTCACTATACATGTCATACACTCCTTAAACACTGAGCCATTCATGTTAGCCTCATGGCGAATCACTGCATGCAGGACACACTAAGTTCATGTGTTCTCGACCCTGGAAAATATCCATTCCTCTTGTG
This sequence comes from Ianthella basta, assembly GCA_964019415.1. Taxonomy (NCBI): domain Eukaryota; kingdom Metazoa; phylum Porifera; class Demospongiae; order Verongiida; family Ianthellidae; genus Ianthella; species Ianthella basta. The sequence goes on along the minus strand of OZ025870.1, from coordinate 3,618,114 downwards.
ACATCACAAGAATTTCCGGAAGCAGTATATTTGTCACATCATTAATAAAAAAATTACACTTTTGGCAACTTTATTATTGAACTTCCCCCTATTGCAGGCATCAGAGGCGCTTATAACCACCACGGCAGTTGTTCATTAACAGTAGACTATCATTTGCGGAGAAAATGCATGTCAGTGGCACTTTATGGACCATGCAGAGCTAACTGTTAACTCTGCATGTTTAAATGCATGGTTAGTAAGTATACAGTCGACACTGTATGTATATATTCTTCATGTAATCGTTACATATATACCTTCATGCAGGAATTCGTCTTTCAATCAGAAGAGAATAGTGGAGCTGGCAGCAATTTCCTTAAATTACCACCCTTGCCTGTTGCAATGAATGTGATTTCCTCAGTCATTTTTGAAAATAAAATTTACATCTCAGGAACCAGAGAAGACGACATGCCAAAAAGTTGCCAAATTCACGTGTACTCACTAAAAGATGCAGCATGGTCTACGCTGCCCGAAGCTCCAATTTACAATGCAGATATTGTGTTTGTGAATGACCAAATTACATTGCTAGGAGGGTGTGCTGTGAAGACTGATGAGCCCACTGATATTGTGTGGTCCTGGATTGAGAAAGAGGGTCGATGGGGGCATAGTATGCTCTCACCAATGCCTAGAGCACGAATGGCAATTGCAGTTTGCCACTATGGTAACATTCTTATTGTTGCTGGTGGAGCAGTTGAAAATGGTACAGATCGCACAGCTGTAAACAGGGTAGATGTATACAATTTTACATCTCAGCAATGGAATACTCCTCCAGAACTGCAACTGCCAGAAGCTCGACGATCACATTTCTTAGTTTGCTTTGAAGGGTACATCTACGCTACAGGTGGGTCATCAAGCTTTCATGAGGATAGTGCCTTTTCCTGCAATACTTGGAGAGTGAAATGCACTGATCTAGAGAAAGCTGTCCAATTCCCAGCAGCAATGTCAGAGAAATGTTTGTGGAAACCAACAACTGACCTTCCTGTCTTACGGTCCACAGTAGTATCTTGTGAAACTTCCATCCTTTCAGTTGGTGGTATGAAAGATCGCAAGCCCCAGGACGTCATCTACAGGTTAGTCAGAAAACAAGATGGCAACCATTGGATCAAAGTGGGGAACATGAACATTGGGAAGTTCCGCCATGCTGTTGTGCCACTTGGGAGTCATACATTGTTCGTTGCTGGTGGCTATGTGTGGGATGAGTATGATTTGTGCGAAAGAAGGTCAGCCTCTGTTGAAGTTGTGGCTTTGTAATGAACCGTGGAAAATTTCTAACAATTGATGCATACATTCACTGTTTTGCTATAGGTATAGAAAATAGAAACATGGTGTATTACCTGGATTAAGCCCAATAGGGCTACAATGTGAAAATGCTATGTATTATTACAAGTTATACTTATACATAATAATAGATAATAGTAATTATTATTATGTTTATTCAAAATATTGCTAAACATTTAAAAACAACTTATCAATGGATTGGAGCAATAATGCTATAGCATGAAGCATGCATACACAAAATAGCAAGTCACAATGCATTGTCAATTATAATTAGCCCATGCATGCAGGCAAGTGTATACATGTACTAACCATGCAGGTTTAACTTAGTGATTAATCCATCCTTCCAGCTAAAAACAATGTGTTTCATTTCACAATTACTCAGTGATGTGCATGTGTCATTGCATAAATTTGAAAAGGTTAGTGTAGAGATGTCGTGGTGCACAGAGTCGACTACATGTGTGACACTGATGAGTATAATACTGCACATTACTTGCTGCTGAAATGTCCATTTATACATATTCAAGCATTAATTAATTCCAACTTTAATATGACATTGTGCTAATTTAAGATGTGGACAATGAATGCTGTTGTCCCTGCTGTGGTGGTTCAACATGTACTTGCCAGACATTTGCAATTGTCATGAGGTTTCTTCACCTGTACAATAATGATGCAGGTGCAAAGGTACATAGTGAATGGAGTACCAGTGGTGGTGTATTAGCTACAGGTGTTTTATTCCGTATGTGTGCTATACAAAATGGTGCAGGAATGGTGCACAGAAACAACAATCAGTCATGCTGGCCTGGCATGTGCATTTGAATCCAGAGCTTATTTGGAAACCTGCTGCACTTGATATTGCAATGCATGTTGTGCTGCTAATTTGTAAATTCATGCCATATGGCTATAACAGGGACATCATATAATTATACTGAAAATCTTTGCACCGATCAAAGCTGTGGAGCTTAGGTTATCATGCATTTGCCTAATGTGTGTATCAGACGTCATACTTGTAAAGTCAAGCAAAGGAATGAGCCCATATACAATAAATATGGCTACTCTTATCTTTTATTGTATTAGCACATTACAATAAAACTAGCCAATTTACAGTGCATGGCTAAGAGCAGTAGATAGCCATGGGTAGCATAATTATTATATTTTGATTTTCACAGCAAATTTGCATGCTCATTAGGCACAACACAGGGCACCTATGGACCCAAGTTGTGTAGGAGGACTCACATACAGACATGAAAGGCAAGGATCTGAGCACTGGTGACAGTCCAACAAGTATAGCCTTGGAGCGAGTTTGATGCATGTTTGTTTTTCCTATGTAATTTTATACACCTATCAATCGATGTCCCCACCTATCCCACCTCAGGGCGCCCCAGGTAAGAGGTGGGGATTAATTGTCACTTTGCTGCTGCTCTTTCCCCCACCCCGTGGGCGCAACTTTGCTGCAAATTCCCGCCCCAGTAGGTGAGGATTCGAACACCATTCTAACATGCAGATCTAGGATTTCTAACCAGTCTAACCAATGCCTGACCCCTGGGGCTATATATATATGTACATCTATACCAGGACAATCCCCATCCTATTATATCATCTGGGGTCACCCACGCTCGAGGGTGCAGTTAGTGGGACAACATGCATTGATAATTCATGACATTTCAGCCATTTTGCTGCATTCACATCAGTAAATACATGATCACATGATACCCTGCTACTGCAACCCAGCAGCCAGCTCATCTAGAGTGGCATAACTGTACATGTGCTCTATGTTTCTGCATCATCTTCTTCACTATCTGCATTAATATATACATTAGTTTATCTGTACTTCTAATGTTACTGGCCCATTCCTGTAGTTAAGGATAAGGCTGAAAGCATGTGTGTGTGTGTGTGTGTGTGTGTGTGTGTGTGTGTGTGTGTGTGTGTGTGTGTGTGTGTGTGTGTGTGTGTGTGTGTGTGTGTGTGTGTGTGCGTGTGTGTGTGTGTGTGTAGTTGTATGACAGGGTGCTCCAGGAGGCATACGTATGTATGAACCTACTTCAGACAAGGTGAGGTGTGTACATGTATGTGCCTTGCCAAATCTTGCCACCCTAAGTCATATTTGCCAAACATTAGAGACGGCCAATAAATCGAATTTTAGAGCGGGTCAAGGCAAACTTTAGATTTTTGATTATTTATTTAGAATATTTATGGTACATCTATGCTCAATCACATGCCCCTTGGTGTTGGCCAAATGGCCTAGCTACGCAGCTGACCTCTCTTCACCAGTACTCAGACCACTTGAACTCAATGCTCGTTGTAGGTGTGACGACAACTGTCTCTCCAATTTAGTAACGCTTGTAGCCATGGTACAACTAGCCAAACAGAACAAATCGCAAAATCTCTTTTACTGGCAGGTGTGCAACGTAGCTAGATATTGCAGATATCATTAAAGAAATCAGTACTGTACAGAACAATTCTTTGCTTCAGTAAATGCATTGCTATGGAATGGGGATTGCTGTTAGGAATCGTCGCCGCAGAATCATGTCCCCAGCAAACATTTCGCATCTGGTGCTCCAGTGAACTTCACTGAGGAATACTGCATCCCCTGCAAACATTGGGCATCTGGTGCCCCAGTGAACTTCGCCGGGGAATACTACATCCCCTGCAAACGTTGGGCATCTGGTGCCCCAGTGAACTTCACCGGGAATACGGCATCCCCTGTAAACATTGGGCATCTGGCGCCCCAGTGAACTTCACTGGGGAAAATGGCATCCCCAGCAAACATTGGGTATATGGTGCCCCAGTGAACTTGACCAGGGAATACGGCATCCCCTGCAAACATTTTGCATCTGGTGCCCCAGTGAACTTGACCGTGGAAATATGGCATTACCTGCAAACATTTTGCATCTGGTGCCTCAGTGAACTTCACTGAGGAATACAGTATCCCCTGCAAACATTGGGCATCTGGTGCCCCAGTGGACTTCACTGGGGAATACGGCATCCCCTGCAAACAATGGGCATCTGGTGCCCCAGTGAACTTCACCGGGGAATACGGCATCCCCTGCAAACATTTTGCATCTGGTTCCCTTGTGAACTTCACTGAGGAATACGGTATCCCCTGCAAACATTGGGCATCTGGTGCTCCAGCGGACTTCACCGGGGATTACGGCATCCCCTGCAAACAATGGGCATCTGGTGCCCCAATGAACTTCACCGGGGAATACGGCATCCCCTGCAAACATTGGGCATCTGGTGCCCCAATGAACTTCACCAGGGAATACGGCATCCCCTGCAAACATTTTGCATCTGGTTCCCTTGTGAACTTCACTGAGGAATACGGCATCCCCTGCGAACCAAGGGCATCTGGCGCCCCAGTGAACGTCACCGGGGAATACGGCATCCCCTGCAAACATTGGGGATCTGGTGCCCCAATGAACTTCACCGGGGAATTCGAAATCCCCTGCAAACATTGGGCATCTGGTGCCCCAGTGAACTTCACCGGGAAATGCGGCATCCCCTGCAAACATTTTGCATTTGGTGCCCCATTGTACTTCACTTCTGCTCCATCTACCTTATATCCTGCCAATACTTACCTTGTCATATCTTGCCTAATCTTGCCTAATCTTGCCAAATCTTACCTCGTCCTATCTTGCCAGATCTTACTTCGTCATGACTTGCCAGTTCATACCTCGTCATATCTTGCCAAATCTTGCCAAATCTTACCTTGTCATATGTTGCCAGATCATACCTTGTCATATCTTACCAAATCTTGCCAGATATTACCTAGTCATATCTTGCCTAATCTTGCCAGATCTTACCTTGTCATATCTTGCCAGATCTTACCTCGTCATATCTTGCCAGATCTTACCTGTCGTGTCTTGCCAGATATTACCTTGTCATATCTTGACAGATCTTACCTTGTCATATCTTGCCTAATCTTGCCTAATCTTGCCAAATCTTACCTCGTCTTATCTTGCCAGATCTTACCTCATCATAACTTGCCAGTTCATACCTCGTCATATCTTGCCAAATCTTGCCAAATCTTACCTTGTCATATCTTGCCAGATCATGCCTCGTCATATCTTGCCAAATCTTGCCAGATCTTACCTAGTCATATCTTGCCTAATCTTGCCAGATCTTACCTTGTCATATCTTGCCAGATCTTACCTCGTCATATCTTGCCAGATCTTACCTGTTGTACCTTGCCAGATCTTACCTTGTCATATCTTGCCTAATCTTGCCTAATCTTGCCAAATCTTACCTCGTCTTATCTTGCCAGATCTTACCTCATCATAACTTGCCAGTTCATACCTCGTCATATCTTGCCAAATCTTGCCAAATCTTACCTTGTCATATCTTGCCAGATCATGCCTCGTCATATCTTGCCAAATCTTGCCAGATCTTACCTAGTCATATCTTGCCTAATCTTGCCAGATCTTACCTTGTCATATCTTGCCAGATCTTACCTCGTCATATCTTGCCAGATCTTACCTGTTGTACCTTGCCAGATCTTACCTTGTCATATCTTGCCTAATCTTGCCAGTTCTTACCATGTCCTATCTTGCCAGATCTTACTTCCTCATATCTTACCAAATCTTGCCAAATCTTACCTTGTCATATTTTGCCAGATCTTACCTCATCATATCTTACCAAATCTTGCCAAATCTTGTATTGTCATATCTTGCCAGATCGTACCTTGTCATATCTTGCCTAATCTTACCTTGTCATTTCTTGCCAGATCTTACCTGTTTTATCTTGCCAGATCTTATCTTGTCATATCTTGCCAAATCTTACCTTGTCATATCTTGTCTAATCTTGCCTAATCTTACCTTGCCATAACTTGCCTAATCTTGCCTAATCTTGCCAAATCTTACCTCGTCATATCTTGCCAGATCTTACTTAGTCATATCTTGCCAAATCATACCCAGTCATATCTTGCCAGATTCTACCTTGTCATATCTTGCCAAATCTTGCCAAATCTTACCTTGTCATATCTTGTCAGATCTTACCTAGTCATATCTGGCCAAATCTTGCCAAATCTTACCTTGTGATATCTTGCAAAATCTTGCCAAATCTTACCTTGTCATATCTTGCCAGATCTTACCTTGTCATATCTTGCCTAATCTTGCCAGATCTTACCTTGTCATATCTTGCGAGATCATACCTCATCATATCTTGCCAAATCTCGCTTAATCTTACCTTGTCATATCTTGCCGGATCTTACCTCGTCATATCTTGCCAGATCATACCTTGTCATATTATGCTAAATCTTGCCAAATCTTACCTTGTCATATCTTGCCAAATCTTGCCTAATCTTACTTTGTCACATCTTGCCTAATCTTACCCTGTCAATTCTTGCCAAATATTGCTTAATCTTACCTTGTCATATCTTGCCAAAAATTGCTTAATCTTACCTTGTCATATCTTGCTTAATCTTGCAGGATCTTACCTTATAAAATCTTGCCAAATCTTGCCAAATCTTGCCAAATCTTACCTTGTCATATCTAGCCAAATCTTACCTTGTCATATCTTGCCAAATCTTGCGTAATCTTACCTTGTCATATCTTGCCAAATCTTACCTTGTCACATCTTGCCAGATCTTACCTTGTCATATCTTGCCTGATCTTACCTCGTCATATCTTGCCAGATCATACCTTGTCATATCTTGCCAGATTATACCTCGTCATATCTTGCCAAATCTCGCTTAATCTTACCTTGTCATATCTTGCCAAATCTTGCCAATTTTCACCTTGTCATATCTTGCCCAATCTTGCCTAATCTTACCTTGTCATATCTTGCCTAATCTTGCCTAATCTTACCCTGTCATATCTTGCCAAATATTGCTTAATCTTACCTTGTCATATCTTGCCAAAAATTGCTTAATCTTACCTTGTCATATCTTGCTTAATCTTGCCAAATCTTACCTTATAAAATCTTGCCAAATCTTGCCAAATCTTACCTTGTCATATCTTGCCACATCTTACCTTGTCATATCTTGCCAACTACTGCTTAATCTTACCTTGTCATATCTTGCCAAATCTTGCCAAATCTTACCTTGTCATATCTTTCCAAATCTTGCCAAATCTGACCTTGTCACATCTTGCCAGATCTTACCTTGTCATATCTTGCCAGATCTTACCTCGTCATATCTTGCCAGATCATACCTCGTCATATCTTGCCAGATCATACCTCGTCATATCTTGCCAAATCTTGCCAAATCTTACCTTGTCATGTCTTGCCTAATCTTGCCTAATTTTACTTTGTCATGTCTTGCCTAATCTTGCCTAATTTTACCCTGTCATAACTTGACGAATATTGCTTAATCTTACCTTGTCATATCTTGCCAAATCTTGCCCTATCTTACCTTGTCATATCTTGCTTAATCTTCCAAATCTTACCTTATAAAATCTTGCTAAATCTTGCCAAATCTTACCTTGTCATATCTTTCCAAATCTTACCTTGTCATATCTTGCCAAATCTTGCTTAATCTTACCTTGTCATATCTAGCCAAATCTTGCCAAATCTTACCTTGTCATATCTTTCCAAATCTTACCAAATCTATCTAGTCATATCTTGCCAAATCTTGCCAAATCTTACCTTGTCATATCTTGTCAAATCTTGCCAAATCTTACCTTGTCATATCTTGCCAGATCTCACCTTGTCATATCTTGCCTAATCTTGCCTAATCTTACCTTGTCATATCTTGCCTAATCTTGCCAAATCTTACGTTGTCATATCTTTCCAAATCATACCGTGTCATATCTTTCCAAATCTTACCTTGTCATATCTCGCCAATTCTTGCTTAATCTTACCTTGTCATATCTTGCGAAATCTTGCCAAATCTTATATACCTTGTCATATCTTTCCAAATCTTACCAAATCTACCTTGTCATATCTTGCCAAATCTTGCCAAATCTTACCTTGTCATATCTTGTCAAATCTTGCCAAATCTTACCATGTCATATCTTGCCAGATCTTACCTTGTCATACCTTGCCTAATCTTGCCTAATCTAACCTTGTCATATCTTGCCTAATCTTGCCAGATCTTACCTTGTCATATCTTGCCAGATCTTATCTCGACATATCTTGCCAGATCATACCTCGTCATATCTTGCCAGATCTTACCTCGTCATATCTTACTAAATCTTGCCAAATCTTACCTTGTCATATCTTGCCAGATCTTACCTTGTCATATATTGCCTAATCTTGCCAGATCTTACCTTGTCATATCTTGCCAGATCTTACCTCGTCATATCTTGCCAGATCATACCTCGTCATATCTTGCCAGATCTTACCTCGTCATATCTTACCAAATCTTGCCAAATCTTACCTTGTCAATTCTTGCCAGATCTTATCTTATCATATCTTGCCTAATCTTGCCACATCTTACCTTGTCATATCTTGCCAGATCTTATCTCTTCATATCTTGCCAGATCATACCTCGTCATATCTTGCCAGATCTTACCTCGTCATATCTTACCAAATCTTGCCATATCTTACCTTGTCATATCTTGCCAGATCTTACCTCGTCATATATTGCCTAATCTTGCCAGATCTTACCTTGTCATATCTTGCCAGATCTTACCTCGTCATATCTTGCCAGATCATACCTCGTCATATCTTGCCAGATCTTACCTCGTCATATCTTACCAAATCTTGCCAAATCTTACCTTGTCATATCTAGCCAGATCTTACCTTGTCATATCTTGCCAGATCTTACCTCGTCATATCTTGCCAGATCATACCTCGTCATTTCTTGCCAGATCATACCTCGTCATATCTTGCTAAATCTCGCTTAATCTTACCTTGTCATATCTTGCCAAATCTTGCAAAATCTTACCTTGTCATATCTTGCCTAATCTTGCCTAATCTTACTTAGTCATATCTTGCCTAATCTTGCCTAATCTTATCCTGTCATATCTTGCTAAATATTGCTTAATCTTACCTTGTCATATCTTGCCAAAAATTGCTTAATCTTATCTTGTCATATCTTGCTTAATCTTGCCAAATCATACCTTATAAAATCTTGCCAAATCTTGCCAAATCTTACCTTGTCATATCTTGCCAAATTTTACCTTGTCATATCTTGCCATATCTTACTTTGTCGTATCTTGCCAAATGTTACCTTGTCATATCTTGCCAAATCTGTCTTAATCTTACCTTGTCATATCTTGCCTAATCTTGCTTAATCTTACCTTGTCATATCTTGCCTAATCTCGTGAAATCTTACCTTGTCATATCTTGCCAGATCTTACCTTGTCATATCTTGCCTAATCTTACCTTGTCATATCTTGCCTACTCTTGCCAAATCTTGCCAAATCTTACCTTGTCATATCTTGCCAGATCTTACTTTGTCGTATCTTGCCAAACATTACCTTGTCATATCTTGCCAAATCTTGCTTAATCTTACCTTGTCATATCTTGCCTAATCTTGCCTAATCTTACCTTGTCATATCTAGCCAAATCTTGCCAAATCTTACCTTTTCATATCTTGCCTAATCTTGCCTAATCTTACCTTGTCATATCTTGCCAAATCTTGCCAAATCTTACCTTGTAATATCTTGCCATATCTTGCCAAATCTTATCTTGTCATATCTTGCCAAATCTTGCCAAATCTCACCTTGTCTTATCTTGCCAAATCTTACCAAATCTTACCTTGCCAAATCTTACCTTGTCATATCTTGCCAAATCTTACCTTGTCACATCTCGCCTAATCTTGCCGAATCTAACCTCGTCAGATTTTGCCAGATCTTACCTTGTCATATCTTGCCAGATCTTACCTTATTATATTTTGCCTAATCTTGCCAGATCTTACTTCGTCATTTCTTGTCACATCTTACCTCGTCATATCTTGCCAGATCATACCTCGTCATAGCTTGCCGGATCTTACCTCGTCATATCTTGCCAAAACTTAATTGCCAAATCTTACCTTGTCATATTTTGCCAAATCTTGCCAAATCTTGCCAAATCTTACCTTGTCATATCTTGCCAAATTTTACCTTGTCATATCTTGCCATATCTTGCTTAATCTTACCTAGTCATATCTTGCCATATCTTGCTTAATCATACCTTGTCATATCTTGCGAAATCTTGCCATATCTACCTTGTCATATCTTGCAAAGTCTTGCCTAATCTTACCTTGTCATATCTTGCCAGATCTTACCTTGTCATATATATCTTGCCTAATCTTGCCTAATCTTACTTTGTCATATCTTGCCTATTCTAGCCAAATCTTACCAAATCTTACCTTGTCATATCTTGCCAGATCATACCTCGTTACATCTTGCCAAATCTCGTAAAATCTTACCTTGTCATATCTTGCCAGATCTTGCCTTGTCGTATCTTGCCTAATCTTGCCTAATCTTACCTTGTCATATCTTGCCTACTCTTGCCAAATCTTGCCAAATCTTACCTTGTCATATCTTGCCAGATCTTACTTTGTCGTATCTTGCCAAATGTTACCTTGTCATATCTTGCCAAATCTTGCTTAATCTTACCTTGTCATATCTTGTCTAATCTTGCCTAATCTTACCTTGTCATATCTAGCCAAATCTTGCCAAATCTTACCTTGTCATATCTTGCCTAATCTTGCCTAATCTTACCTTGTCATATCTTGCCAAATCTTGCCAAATCTTACCTTGTAATATCTTGCCATATCTTGCCAAATCTTATCTTGTCATATCTTGCCATATCTTGCCAAATCTCACCTTGTCTTATCTTGCCAAATCTTACCAAATCTTACCTTGCCAAATCTTACCTTGTCATATCTTGCCAAATCTTACCTTGTCACATCTCGCCTAATCTTGCCGAATCTAACCTCGTCAGATTTTGCCAGATCTTACCTTGTCATATCTTGCCAGATCTTACCTTATCATATTTTGCCTAATCTTGCCAGATCTTACTTCGTCATTTCTTGCCACATCTTACCTCGTCATTTCTTGCCAGATCTTACCTTGTCATATCTTGCCAAATCTTGCCAAATCTTACCTCGTCATATCTTGCCAAAACTTGCCAAATCTTACCTTGTCATATTTTGCCAAATCTTGCCAAATCTTACCTTGTCATATCTTGCGAAATCTTGCTTAATCTTACTTTTCATATCTTGCCTAATATTGCCAAATCTTACCTAGTCATATCTTGCCAAATTTTGCCAAATCTTACCATGTCATATCTTGCTTAAATTTTGCCAAATCTTACCTTGTCATATCCTGCCAAATCTTGCCAAATCTTACCTTGTCATATCTTGCCTAATCTTGCCTAATCTTACCTTGTCATATCTTTCCAAAATTTGCCAAATCTTACCTTGTCATATCTTGTCAAATCTTACCTTGTCATATCTTGCCTAATTGTGCCAAATCTTACCTTGTCATATCTTGTCAAATCTTACCTTGTCATATCTTGCCTAATTTTGCCTAATCTTAACTTGTCATATCTTGCCAAATCTTACCAAATCTTACCTTGTCATATCTTGCTAGATCTTACCTTGTCATATCCTGCCAAATCTTGCCAAATCTTACCTTGTCATATCTTGCCTAATCTTGCCTAATCTTACCTTGTCATATCTTTCCAAAATTTGCCAAAACTTACCTTGTCATATCTTGTCAAATCTTACCTTGTCATATCTTGCCTAATTTTGCCAAATCTTACCTTGTCATATCTTGTCAAATCTTACCTTGTCATATCTTGCCTAATTTTGCCTAATCTTAACTTGTCATATCTTGCCAAATCTTACCAAATCTTACCTTGTCATATCTTGCTAGATCTTACCTTGTCATATACATATTATGTACATGTATCTACTGTACTTGTTTGTTTCTCTCTCCAGGGTGAGGTGGCTCCACTGAGTGAGCAAGTCCTGACAGTGAGCTACCTCCCTGGAACACTAGACCCATTCAGTTCACTATTTGAGGTACAGTACACACCACTTCAAAAGCTTGTAACCTACGTACATACGTAAGAGCTAATGTACAGCATTCATTCAGGTTGGGCTTCAAATGGTGTAGATAGATGAGTTGTGTGTTGCCTCTGACTGTACTCATGTCACATGTGCAGGTCCAAATAGGACACCTGGAAGCTCAAACGGTCACCTTGCTAGGAGAAGGTTTTTTCCTGAAATCTCTCTCTCCTGCCCACGGTACCATGACCCAGATGGCTTATAGAACTCCCTGAAGGAGAAGGCCTCTGCTCTGCTGAAGGTGAACAGCTCCCTCCCCCACCCACCCCTGAGGTCCCGCCCAGTCCAAAACTAGCGACTAATGAGACCCTCCTCTTAATGGATGACATTGAGGAATCAGGGATCCCCCCTGCCGAGTCCTTCATGGACCTTCACGCCTCAAACCCAACTTGTGAGCTGGAGAGGGAGATGGATCTCATTGCTGTGAGGGAGAGCGTGGCAGCAGGGAAGGGCAGCAGGTTGGTGGGCACACTACACGGCTGGGGCACTGCAGTATGAGTAGCTGTGTGTGACAGACGAAGACTGTGACTTATTTGTACATGTGTGTAGTGTTTATTGATGGTATACAAGCTTTGCATTACACTGGCATACAGTATGGGTGTATGGCCCCATTTTGTGTTTGTACGGTAAGTTTGCACAGCATTCTAGCTGAGATACACTGCTCTGTGCATGTGTGTCCCTCTCTGTTTCCCTAATGTGGATGTGCAGTAGGATGACATGAGGTGTGTTAGAGTTGGAGTGAGATGTCACTTCCTGTTTTGTGTATCACTTCCTGTTACAGGCCTATCCTTCCAGACTATTACCTAGATTTCGGCTATGTTGTGTAGGGCAATGTATTGCGCAAGACATTGTCCTTGACCAACGTGGGGGACCTCCCCTGCACTGTGACTGTGGGCAGGAGAGCACTGGCCGGGACAGGGTTCTCTGTGGACCTCTCTGACAAGATGAAAGCACTGCCAGAAGGGGAGAGGGTGGAGTGTGTTGTGACCTTTGACCCTGCTTCAGTGCACTGCCCTGCAGAGGAGACCATGGCAGTGCTCCCACTGCAGGTCTGTGAGCAAAGAGCACACATGCACGCACGCACACACACACATACACACACACACACACACACACACACACACACACACACACACGCACACACACACACGCACACACACACACACACACACACACACACACACACACACGCACACACACACACACACACACACACACACACACACACACACACACACGCACACGCACACACACACACACTGTGTGTTGCTGACCCTGCTGCTCCTGGTGGACACTGTCCTGCTGCAGGTGGTGGGCGGGCCATGCTATCACCTGCGGCTGAGGGGTGTGGTCACCCTGCCTGATGTGGAGGTAAGCACCTCTGAGGTGGACTTTGAGACTGTGCTGTGTGGACAGTGTAAGATTGTCACTCTGAGGTTGAAGAATGACAAGTATGTCCAGTGAGTGGCGTACACTGAATAGACACATACAAGTCACATGCAAGTTACATGCAAGTCACATGCAGGTCACATGCAGGTTGTATACTTGCGTACATGTACGTACTTACGTAAGTCAATATACAAATTGTAGTCCATGTAAAACATTCTATACTTTACAGCATGTTTGTTTTTGGCATAGTCTAGAGCCAGACCCCCACTCCAGCCTCATGCTCCATTTTCTATTGTGCTGTTGTGCAATAGAGGAAAAGTGGTTGCTACGCAAGACTAATTTGACATTGTACATTTTGAATCTTCATTGCTAGATGTGTGTGGTCTGCAGTTACAGAGAAGCCAGCAAAGAAGGTGACAGTCTGCACGCACACGCACACACACACACACACACACACACACACACACACACACACACACACACACACACACACACACACACACACATGAACAATGATGCTCCTCACTCTTTTCCTTCCCTCCAGCCTCCCAAGCACATGCCCCTCCACCTGAAGAAGACGTTCAAAGAGAAGCCACCTCCGAAGTTACTTTCAGGTCAATCCATCCTCTGGGGTGCTCATGCCAGGACAGTACACAGACATTCAAGTCAAATTCACACCAGCGGAAGAGGTACATAACACACACACATGTACACACACACACACACACACACACATACATGTACGTACATACGTGCGTATAGCACACAACACACATGTTCCCTTCTGGTGTTTAATGGTGTATGGAATGTTAGTCACACTGTTTGCTCCCTAATGTGGACTACACTGTCCTCACACCTGAACCCTACCCCTCCTCTTGGCTCCTCCCCCATTCCCCCACTTTGACCCCTCCCTTTGCCCCACCCTCCCCTTGACTGCCCCCCTCCCCCTCCCCCTCCCCCTCCCTCTCCAGATGGCCTACTCCCAGGTGATTCCTCTACTCATTGCTCAGAACCCCACAGCAGGGCGATGCCTGCAGGTCAAAGGTCAGGGCTGTGAGCCCGACATTGAGTTCAGCTCATCCACGGTAGAGTTTGATCCCATCCTGCCGTACACACGAGGAGATGAGAGGAGTGTGGTGGTGCACAACCCCACACCCTACCCAGTGGAGATTTACTCTCTTGAGTTTGACAAGCAGTACAGGGAGGAGGAGAAGGTGAGGGCCTGTGCATGTGATGACAACAGCACAGTGTGCTACCAGTGTACGTACATACCCAGTGCAATTCCCACACAAGTGTGTAACCTCCCACACACCTGCCCGCCTGTCCCCCCACGTGCACCTGTCCTCCCACCTGTCCCCACACCTGTCCCTCCACCTGTCCCACCTACCAGTCCCCCTGTCTCCCCACCAGTCCACCTGTCCCCCCACCATCCCACCCACCTATAGACATAGGTAACTTGATATCTTGCCAGCCAAGACAATATGTCACTGGTGCACCTGCACACATCTCACTTGTGCCCTCCCACAGATATTGCGTTGGCTCAAGAGCTGCACCAAACAGAAGACCCTCATCCTGCCCCCTCTGGAGCCGGGACGGAAGCTTCCCTTTGAGATCACAGATGCCTACCACAAGGAGCACCCTCACAGCCGTCCAGAGCAGCCTGCCGTGCCTGCCTCCAAGTCTGCTCTGATCGAGGAGGAGGAAGGATCTCAGTCTTCCTTGGCTCGCACCAGCTCACAGTGTGTTAGCAAGCCAAGTGCAGCAACGCTGAAGGGCAGTATCACGGATGTGGAAGGAGGGCTGACGGAGTGGGAAGAGAAGGGACCGAGTGAGAAAGTCAGCCAACTGGAGGTGGGCGAACTGGAGAGCACCCCTCTAACAGCAGCCATTGCACGCTACATGGGCATAGACTTATCCCCTGAGGCCAAGCGGGCTGAGCTGCGGAAGGGGGCGGCAGTGGTGGTGTTTGGTCCGCCTCAGAGTGGGTGCAGCACTCGGGCCAGGATGCTGGCTGAGAGGTACACTGCTGCTCTGTTACATGTGGACACTGTCATCAAGGAGAGCATTGTGTCAGGGAGGACGCCGGCTGGGCAGAGGGCAAGGAAGGTGTGCATTGAAGCCATGCTGGCCAGGCAGAAGGCCTGTGAGGAGGAAGCAGCGGTGTCGGCTCTCTCCATCAACCAGGAGCCGTCCAAGAAGCACTCCTCAAAGGACAGGGACAAAGAGAAAGAGAAGGAGAAAGAAGTGGACGGGTCCCTCGAGCAGGACGTGCCGCAGCCTCCACCAATGGACATGACACCATTCAGTGTTGAGGTGGAGGAGGGCACAAGTGGGAGGTACCCAAGTGGTCTCTCTTGCCGACCAAACTCCCAGAGAACGTTGTGGTGGACATACTGACAGAGAGGACTCTGGTGAGCCTTCCTCGGCAGACAGTCAGTTTGTGGCATACACACACTGTACATTGCTATGCATTGGCAAGTATATAAGGGATTTGTATGCCTGAATGCTGTATGTCCCTGTGTGTGTGTGTCTGTCACTTACTGAACACCCCTCCCTTGTGCGTGCAGCAACCTGACTGCTACCACAGTGTGGTGGTGGATGGCCTCCACTCCCAGTTCATTCCCCACCCCATGCTGGCCACAGCCTTGGTACTGAAGGCTCTCAGGGACAGAAAACACATTTACTTTGTTAACCTGTGCTTCACCTATGAGGCCCACCTAGCACGGCTGGAGGCGGTAGAGAAGGAAGAGGAGAGAAAGAAAGGCTTGTCTCTACCAAGCAACTGTACAGGCCTTCTACATAGCCTTACCAATCCTACCCCAGTGGTTGTGCTATAGGTGTTTCCGGTGGTTGTACATAGTCATTAGCTAGCCACACTGCTCTGGCCTCCCCCAACGGTTCAACCTCTCGCACATGCCTCCCTGCAGCTGAAGAGGAAGAGGCAGCACGTTGTGCAGAAGAGAGGGAGAAGGAAACTGAGGCGGCTCTCCTAGCCCTCTCTGAAGACGAGTTTGAATCCCTCCCTGATGATGTAAAGGAGTGAGTTGAGCAGACCAGGCACCAGCTCAAGAAGGAGAGATTGAAGAAGTGTGTGAGACTCATTGTCAGTGGCAGTGGGTGGGAGCAGCTCATGGGAAGGTCTTATGAGCTCTTCTGACTGCCTGTGTACATGTGTTTGTGCTGCGGTACTGTAAACACATCATAACATTGCAGTTCTGGTTGTGCTCACCACTCCTCTAGGAGGCAGTTGGAGAGAGAGGAGAGGGAGCGGCAGGAGCAGGAGAGAAAGGCCTTGGAACAAGCCAAACGACTGGAGGAGGAGGGGTAGGTGCTATCAGTGCTTCTGTTTTTATTGTTATTGCTGTTCACTTTGTATTAATATTGTGTGAATAGTTAATTAGTATTTCATAGTCCTTGGTGTAATGTTTGATATATGTACCTTTGCAGAGCAAGACAGGGCCACTGCTATCCAACAGCCAAAAGCACCAGCAGCAGCAGCCAGTGGACCAGATGCCTCCCCTGCCCATGGGAGTACCTCCTAGCCTGCCTCCATCGCCCCAGTGGAGGGCGCTGGGAGTGGTCTACTGAACACACCGGTCCACTCCAAAGTGAACTTGAGTACAGAGCCCGGAGCAGAGCAGGATTTGCAGACCAAGTGAGGGGCGGGGCAGATGGGGGCGTGTCAGGGGTATGGCGTATGTACAGCTGTATACATACTTGTGTACAGTGGCTACACTCCAACTCACTGTGTTGATTCATCTGTCTGTCCGTGCGTCTTGTCTGTCTGTTTGTCCACTGTTGTATATACAGTAGGAGGAAGGGCAAGGGGAAGAGGGAGGAGAGCCAAGATACAGCAGAGCCTGAGATCCCAGCCATAAAGAAATGGTTGGTTAGTGATTGTCCAACATGATTCGTAAACTACGTAACTGTCTTCATTCCTATTACACCATTGCATGCAGTGCCTTTCCCCTCATCCTCTTGCCCCTCCCCCTGCCCTGCCCCTCCCCCATCAGGTAATGTCCTAAGACAGTGTGTGGTATCAGGTGAGCACCTTGTTGGAGGACTGGGACAGGAGCATTGGAAGTGCTCGACCAAAGAGGCCTCCATTGGAGGTAGAGCCTCTGGACCAGCAAAAACACCCACCCACCACCACTCCTAAGCACAAGAGAGTCAAGGGTAAAAGGAGGTTCGCTGTTAAGCTAAACACACACACGCACGCACGCACGCACGCACACACACCAGCTCTATGTGTTCCAATATTTGTTTTGCTCTGCAGAAGTCAAAGGATAAGGTCCTGGCTGCCAGTAGCTCCAAGTCCTCCCTCCTGCCGGTGCCTGCCAGCCTGTTGGCAGAGGAGAACAGGAAGGGTCTGGGTGTACCAGTGCTCAGTGTTGGCGCAGAGCAGGAGAGGGAGGCGATTGCACAAGAGATAGCCGGCCAGCTGCCTTCACTTGCTGACGTGAGTGCACATTCACACCATAAGCTAACCTGTACAGTACCTATGCACCTTATCTGTACTATAAAATATTGTATTTTGGCTCTACATTAATGTGTAAGTGTACATACGTATGTTTCCATTCCAGTTGCTTGATGAAATGGGTTTGGGACCTGATGGCCCTCCAATCCAGCCTCCCTTTGTGTTCTCTGTGGTGCACTGCCCTCGTGAGCGGCACACCCCAGAGCCAGACAAGCTGCTTCAGTTTGCGTTTGTGGTTGCATCCCCTGATGACCCGTGAGTCGGCCCGTTCTAATGTGCAACATTGCTTCAATACTACTGGTCTGGTGGCTGCCCTCAGGCATTACTGCTGTCCCTCATATCCCTTCAGTAACCTCCTCTCTGATGAGCCACCGCCCATGAAGCTGCCTCCAGAAACTGACTTGTCTGAGAGCATGGCAGCAGAGAAGGAGGCGGGGCAGAGCCCTCCTCTGCTAAGGCTGGCAAGAGGACAAAGGCAGCGGAAACTGACAAGCGTTCTGCTACACTCAAGAGCAGACGTGAGAGGAGGAGCTTAAAGTCACCCTCCCCCGCCTCACTGACTCAGACCCCACCCCCAGAGCCTGAGCCGGTCAAGTGAGTTCAGAGAGTTAGTATTAGTTAATGAAGGGAGAGGGGGAAGGGAGGGATGTGAAGGATGATAGTGAGAGGTGTGTTGTGTGCTATGGTGCGAGGTGACAGGGGCACCCTCTCTGCTTGCCTGTGTATGTAGGAGTGAGGCTACGATAGTGGAGTCTGATGAGACACCCAAGCTGGTCAAGTTCCGTTGGGTGATCCCTCCTGGTGGGGACAAGACCCTCAGGATGCTCTTCACATCAGATGTGGTGGGCACAGTGGACCAGGTATGTGTGTGTGTGTGTGTGTGTGTGTGTGTGTGTGTGTGTGTGTGTCTGTGTGTCTCTGTGTGTGTGTGTGTGTGTGTGTGTAGTTGTATGACAGGGTGCTCCAGGAGGCAGTGGTGCTGAGGAACACTGACTGTGTTGAGTTTGAGTACAGTGTATTTGGAGCAGAGGGAGGGGCAGGACCACCCCCACTGGGACAAGTCACAGTTCATCCTACCTCCACGAGTAAAGTGTGTTGGGTTAGTGGGTGTTACTGGTGGAGAGTGGGCTGTGTGTGGGTGTTACTGGTGGAGAGTGGGCTGTGTGTGGGTGTTACTGGTGGAGAGTGGGCTGTGTGTGGGTGTTACTGGTGGAGAGTGTGCTGTGTGTGGGTGTTACTGGTGGAGAGTGGGCTGTGTGTGGGTGGGTGTAGTGGCTGTGTGTGGGTGTTACTAGTGGAGAGTGGGCTGTGTGTGGGTGTTACTGGTGGAGAGTGGGCTGTGTGTGTGTGTGTGTGTAGTAAGGCATCTTGTAGCACTAATGAAGGACTTGTCCAATCCAGGAGGGCATTGAGTGCAGGGCAGAGCATTGAGTCTTCGTCACACAGGCATCCTTAGCTTGGCTGACACCCACAGAAATGTACATTGTTGACTCATTCACATACAGCCATGTTTGGGAAAGATGTTGGTAGAAAAGTTTGCTGATAATCACTTTTGCTGATTCTAGTAATTTTCCTGTCATTGATGCCGTGAAGAGTGCTGGAATAGAGTTCTGTGAAACCTTCAAATTCAGCAATTCAGCCATTTTCTCTGCATGACAATAATTATGATAATGGAAAAAAGGCCAAGCCATTGATATATAACATGCTCTGGGATATGAGTCAAGCAGCCTTTGCTAAATTTCTAAACCAGCTTACTTGTTTGGAGGCTAGAAGATTACAACCCATTATAGCTACGTACGTAAGTGCATGAGATCAATAAACTGGCATGGTCGTTACGTACATTGTCGATCTCCAGCTCAAATGTACCACATACAATTGCAGATCAAAAATACAACAACAGGGGTTGCAACCTGAAGAAATATGTAATCAATACGACAATACATATAGCTGATATGTAGTGAGTACAAAGTAAGTATATGCACAAAGTGTTCAGCTAAACTGTGCCCATGCATAGTGTTCTCCTCCTCAAGGCCACACTTTGAAGAACTACATACAGACATGGAAAGAGGCACAATTATATGAACACACAATATGCCATATGCATACAGTGACCACAACTAGCAGGATCAGTGTGACGTGCAGTATACAACACAAATTTCAAGCTCCTCTCCACACCAAATTCCTCACGTTCACTTATCATTCGTATACGCATGCACGCATGCGTGCACACACACACTTACACGCACACACACACACACGCGCACGCACACACACACATGTACAGAACCTGCCCCCCTTCACTCCAGGTCCCATCTCACCCCGGGCTCTCTCAAATGTCTCATTTCAAGGCACCCAGCACCTTCAGCCTTCGTGCACTTGACATGATCATGAAAGGGTCTCTAAATGGAAAGGTTAGCCATAGATACTCTATGACATGTGATATACGTATGTACTGCTGTCCGTGCACAAGATCTAGACGGAAAATTTCAAACACAGTAGACACAATCTCATGCACTGCTACATGCATACTAACACAATTCCTCTCCATGGCCTTGATAGTGGAGCTGGACATGTAGCTATCCTTAGCAGGGACTCACCGCCCGGTCCAGGAAGGCTATGAGAAGACACGCCAGCGACCTAGTAACGCGGCTCCTTTCGGTGTATCTGTAATAACTCGCCCGTAAAGGCGCACTCATGCTCTTCACCACGTGCAGTTAAACTTACGCACCGAAGTCCTGTCTGTCAGTTCCAAGTACCTGCAAAGAACAATTCTCCTGCTTCCTACGTAGCTGGCTAGGTAAGTTACATCTTTCAACTTGAGCTGGGTAGCCAAATGTACCTAACCGTTTCAGTTTCTAATTTTCCCTAATCTGGGGCCATTTGTATTTTCAGCATACTCGCCGGTTGGCCCCGGCATCACATGACAAAGAAATATGGCGGCTAGTTCAGGGAACGGCGAAGGGAACGGTAAGATGCGCATGTGTATGTAACCCGATCCGTTGCTCGCTGTTGTACGATACATGGCGATGTACGCGTCCTCTCTTTACCCTACATCACTAGATGGCAGCAAAGGTGTGGTAAAGTCTGATCGACCTCAGGGGCGTGATGGCAGCGTTCCCTTACGTGTTAGAGGTAAGTCAGTATGAGCCCAGACTGCGCACAGTGGTGGCACGGGGTGACGTCGACGTCATTCTATTGTTAACTAATTGCGCTCAACTTAAAGTTCGGGGGGGGGGGGGGGGGGGCAAACGTCATTATTAAAAACTTGACTGTACATGCATGCAATGCTCGGACTCAGGTATACCCATTCAGCCGTTGATGCTGAAAAGTGCCTGGCAAGCTCTTAGGTAAATATATTTTAAGGCAGAGAGAAAAAAGTGGGATTATGTATGAGGATGGATAAGGGGGCTAGGGACGTACGTACAATGGCATATAATATAATACTTGAGTTTTGGCTATGTGAGACTATATATGTGGGAAAGGGTGGATGAGTGGGGGTGAAATCCATGTGGTGCTGTGCCTTGCATCTATGCTGCATTGAATATGTGGATGGAGCAGGATACTGAGATTTTGCTCAGGTCGAGAAGGAGGAGGTGACAAGCTGCACTCTTCTTCAGGTTGGGAAGGAGTGTGTGGAGAGAGGCTATTGTTTGATTGGTGTAGTGGCCTAGGGTGCCGACTTCGGTTGTTTCTAAGACTAATGAGAGGCCCGCTGCTTTGAGGTCATTGAGTATATATGTAGTTAGGCTTCAGTTGCTTCCTCCGTGTGTCTTCAAGGGCATGCGGGATGTTTGTTGGAACCATGTGCTCTAGGAGTGTGACATGGTTGTCCTGTATGACACATCATAATAATCGTTCTTGACACAAATCTAAGCCAGCTACGTAGCTAGCTAGGCTGTTGCCATCGAGTCTTTCAAGGGTTGACTTCACAAGCTCTTGGTGAACTTTTAGGTTACATTGGTAGATTCAATGGATACTTCAAGGAAATGTGTGTAGTTGTATAATGACTTCAGACCATACTCAATAGTCTCACGTGGCCAAACCCTTCCTTCTAGTATTGGGTGTAGGAAGTAGCTACAGTACATGAACACTGTGGAGCTAGCAGCTTCTGACAGATAGACAAATATGGGAAATCTATTCTAGCCCAATCGCTTAAAGTTTTGTGAATTGTCTAAAAACACAGAAATTTAGCTGCTGTTGCCCGTAACCAATGCTCCATTAGTTTAATGTGCATATTAATGACAGTGTCATTGTAGCTATCATTTTTGAATAGTAGATAATAACTAAAGTTGCAGGCTGACAATTAGCATGTGGTACGTTCCATGTGCACCTCATTTGTGTCCATTGTTTTAGCAAACACTACATTATCCTTGATCTATCTTAGGTGACTCAAAGCCCTCACTGAATGCTTTACTGCCGGCAATACCTTCAAATTTGCTGATTTTTATGTTTGTTTGTTGCCTCATAAAATTGGCGCCTTGCAGGGAATCGGCTCAAGATGCTCCATGCCAGTTGAGAGACTCAGGGGCCAGGTTCTTAGAGGGATGCCGTTTGCCTAGCTGCCTTACGGCCGAAAAGTGAGATGTCCTTCGTCAATTCTCCGCAGGTCGACGCACCATTTCCAATATTATTGACGGGCCTTACCGCTACCGGTCATTGGTGGACTTGATACGAGCCATGCCAGTTAAGAGAGTGAGGGTACATGAGCGTAGAAAGGTACCGTTCACTTAGCTGCCCTGCAGCCGAAGAGATTGCTTCCTTCTTTCCGCGGGCCGAGACGCCATTTTTAATTATTGGTCTCTAGAACTTTCAGTTACGGGAGATCTTATTCGTTGTTGGCAAACGTTCGAATTAAACTCTACCTTCGTTATAGCAGCCAGCCTCAGTTGCTACCTGTACAGGTAGTTCAAAACTGGCAAGGGACCAACTCGTTGGTTGCAATAGGCTGGGAACCTGCCTGTAGGGTGGGCATTCAGCTAGTTCATTTTAAAGCACCAGACAATCCGGGGGGGAAATATGTACGTAATTCCCTTGTCAGTACCATATGGTTCATCCATTCAAGCCAAAAATGGCTAATTATGCAGCAACAGCTACAAATGTGTTCCGATTAATAGTGTGACTTGTGAGGATACCCTTTGGAACTGTACTGCTTCAGCAGCCAATCGATGCCTAGACTTACATACATACATGAATCGGCCTATTACAGCACCGGAGTTAGAAAGTAAGAAGCTAAAATGTGTGCAAGTTAATGAAAGAGTTCCAGATGGATACTGGCCTATCAGTGGCCTATCAGTGGCTAGCTAAAATGATTCGCCTAGACTTGGGAAAGCTATATATATAGCCCATGCAAAGAGGGGGACCAGCCTGTCCACGCAAAACCCAGGTCATTAAACATTCGCTAACTTTGAATACATTTGCACCATCCCTACATCTGGCAACATTTTGCCGTGCCTCCTGCTAGTTACTGCGTAAGCATTCCGACTATTCATTTTCCCTTTACACTTACAGGTACTGCCTTACAATTTGCCCATCTCTCTGCTTTGCTGTGCACTATCTTCTCTTTCCACCAGGTGGTCCCTGCAAATTGCTTGCTACTCGATCTACTTTGCTGTGCTCTAGAATCTAGGACCTCCTAGTCTTCTAATTCTTTATGTGTTCAATGTAAGTATAAGTTGAAGGCTCCAAATTCTTTGGGTTAATTCATCTCTTATGTATAGCCTACTTGCTCTGCCATGAAACTCCGGCAAACCACTAAGCTCAACTCAGTGGCAATACTTACCATAGCTGTTCACTACATCGCTGTCCGCAAACCACCACACCCACTTTCATGCCCACATTGTTTAGCTCTAGGCCAGCACAAACATTGTACACTTCACTGCCAATGTTTGTGAAGCTCAACCTTCATAATACCCAGGTAGCTAGTGTCTTACAGTATATCAGAACACAATCAATCAATCAATCAATCAATGATCATGAATGATACATATCTCCAGTTTCTGAAGGTCATCCCTAAAAACCAAGCTGTCTTAAGGCAACCTATATCAGTCTGAACATTACATACCCATGGCCAGTGATGAGGTTGCAGTGCAGGTCCTACTATATCAGAACACACCTGTACATATGCATGCGCCACTGTGTACCAGACCCTGCAATTGCTATATAGCTGTACCTTTCTCATCAGCGATTTATTCATGTACATGGGTGTGCATGCAGCTTGGTGATATGTACATGGGAAGATGCATAGCTGGAATAGGCATACAATTTTAGTCGCGTGAAGTAGCCCTTTCAGCTTGTAATTGCACACTGATATATAATTGCATAACAATATGCAGGCAGAGAAAAAGAGGATGGTAGCAAGACTGTAGCAAAGCAAAATGTTGCCAGATGTAGGGATGGTGCAAATGTATTCAATGTCAGCGAATGTTTAATGACCTGGGTTTTGCGTGGACAGGCTGGTCCCCCTCTTTGCAAGGGCCGGCCCTCCTTGTTCCTACGTTTTTACTGTGAGGTGGTTTGCCATGCCCTTCAGAGACACACTGCACCATCCCTACATCTGCCCTTGTTATTGGAGGAAACATTTGTACACACCCTTGTTTCTCGACTTTTTATGGAATGCTAATTTCAGATGGGCAACGACTGTGCTGTCTAATGGAGGGGAGAAAGCAGTCTGGCTATATACACGAGACTATAGGCTACCGGAACGAGCTGAGAAATGGCGACCGGAAGTTAACCGAGTGTTAATTAAAATGGCGGTACATGCATGACCACGGATGCCCTTTGAGACGCCACACAAGCCGGTTTCGGCCGAAGCTTGTTTGTATACGCCCCCTAACCACAATCTAACGGTCTTGCGAGGCTATTGAACAGAAATTGGAGAAACAGAGGCGGAAAACGGCTGGTCGTAAACGTCATTGTAAAATGGCGTCTCGCGCGTAGCAACGGCTCTGGACAGACCCAGTAATCGTAATGAGTGATACTTGCACGCGGCGGTTTCTAACCTACAAAAGGCACCAGCGACAGGAACGGGCAGAAGCAATGTCCTCAAATTATTCTGCTAAGTCATTGCGGTAGTGAGCTACAGCTGACGGAGAAGAATATGAAGAACAAGGCCTCATAGAGACCATACCCCGTGCGCGTGGAGACTGTGTAGACCTAGCTATATAAAATAATTGTATATGTCTGTATCCGTATACGGATGCGGGCCGTCCGCAAACTTTCCGCATAATTATGGCCGCTGACTGTCTAGTCTGGCTTGCTAGACCGTCCCGTAAGCGCCCAGAGGCGCGGAAGGGGAAGGACTGTCCGCAAAAGACTAGAAAAGGCCGTTTTAATAGCTTTTGCATGGTTGTTGCAGTCGTCGATTGTATACAGGTGTTTTTTTTGCGAAACCTATCTTTCAGGAACTACCTGAGCCTTGAAAGTGCCTTAATCGCGCAAATGGCCCAAAATTGTGGCCGGACAAACTGAGCCACAAACCAAATGCATAACCCCTATTGCGCAATAGCACATGGGGTAATAATAATAATAATATGAAACATGAAAACAGGCGACGACACTTTCTACACGAGGGCACGCTGGCGCTTGGAAGTAAGGTTAGCTCTGTAAACTGTACAACATTCCTTCCTCACAGGTGGGCACGTTTGTCGGTTCTTGCCTCTGTTCAGAAGTAGCACTATTTTTTGTTTGTATTACAGCATGCAAACAACCACGGCCATCCCTACATAGACAGCACTACCGTGCTGTCTGATACACTTTGGAATTGCCGTCCCTGCCTACATCGCAATGAACTGTCTGCCCATGTCATAGAGCATCTGTGTATTCAGCAGAATAGGTATTTGGAGTGACCTAGAGAAATGGTAATTCCTGTCCATGCCATAATTATGTTTCATCCCTTCAAAGTTGGTATTTCCTCATTTTGAGATTTAGGACCTGATTTCTACAGGCAAGTTGCGCATGTTACTGCCAACGTTGCTCTACAATTGTTGAGTGACTAGAGGCTTAGCCACAGGCAGTAACTGTAGGAGTCAGTAACACTGCATTATTTACCTACACTGTTTACTTGTAGGTACATATGAAGAAGTTGCAACTTCTGACCAGTGGCAAATTCAGTACCCAGTCATTGATAGACTTGCTGATCAGTTCATCTTACTTGTTAATGAAATTAGTAAAGTAGTTCGAGCCCTAGACCATTGTCAACTCAGGGAATTGAAGGAATGCGTTGAAGATAAGTTAAAGTCAAAACATATCAACGTCACGCTCCCAGACTCTGCCAATGGCTTGATCACCACAATCCGCAGATACTGGGACCCCCTCAACTTCGAGTTTACCATGTTTGTGGTGCTGTACCTCGAGGATGAGAACTTGAAGATGAAAATGGAAAGCTATGAGCAGTTGGTGAAAAGGGAGGTGACTGTATGCTTGTCGGAATGCAGTACACGGGCAATCAGGCCTGAGCCTCCACCACAATGTGTAAACATGTCAGTAAAATTGGAAGTGGATCAGTATAGCTATTCCCTGCATGAGGTCCTCAAAGCAAAGCCTTTCCTTGTGGATAAGCTGGGTGTTAGTACAGCCATTTTTGCAGGGTTTAATCCTGGAAGCGTTGTCCTTTTCTTCTACATCCCGAGGGATACTGTATTGACAGCAGCAGCACAAATTCCAGCGTGCTTAGATGATCTCTGTACAATGAAGATGGTCAATGTGGAGGTAGAGGGCCATTTCAGCTTTGATGTGGCAACTGAGAAGGCAAGTTTGCATGTTTGATCTTAGGTCTTTATAATTATGACAGTGGATTTAGTTAATTATGGGAGGTGAGTATTGATTTTAGCAATGTCAAGCAAAATACTGTGATTGTTTATAGTCTACATACAACAATGGATAATTGTGTTTAATCTAGGACAGCTGTATTGATATTTTCATTACCAATTACCAACACCTGTATACCTCAGTGTTACCACTAACTAATTACCCCACGTGTGATAGCGCAGGGGGACTATGTGATTGCTTCAGTCTGTCTGCCTGTCTGTCTGTCTGTCGGCAGTTTTGACATTTGCCGCTCGCGCGGTCAATCTAGATCCTTATATGACCCCACGCTGGAGACAATATCAGCAGAGCATCATTTGGTCCTGTCTGTGGACCTGCATTCTATGGATAGGGATGGTTTGCCGAGAAATTGCCATCTTTCGTGGTATTTCTTAGGGTCTGCCATTTTGTCTGTCTACTTTAACCATATGGACGGTGAGCTGAGGCTACATAGGACAGCTGCGGACGGCTGGCAGCAGTGTCTGTCTGTGAAGACCATGAAAACTTTCCTATGGATTCGCTGGGTAGTTAGTCCTTTCACTGAAATGATCCTTTGTTGTTTCCTAATACTTTTCTTGCCTGTCTGAGCCAAATCTTCCTGTTCCCTTCCTTGCAAATGACTGCAGATATTTAGAAGCAGCAGTCTCAGATGCAAGTGGCTCACCTTCACTTGGTTCCGAACTGGTCATGCATATAATCATAGCTCAGAACATCCCCAATGACAGCCCTAAACACCAGTCACCAGTGTACATGTGTGTGTACATGTGGGTTCATTCATGTGTGATTGTGTGTGAAGAGGACTGGGGAGAGAATATGTATGCAGTGTGTGTGTGTGTGTGTGTGCGTGTGCGTGTGTGTGTGTGTGTGTGTGCATGTGTGTGTCACTGTGTGTGTGTGTGTGTGTTTTAGATGGGTGTAAGGGTGTTAAGGGTGTCTAAGAAGTTGGAACATGTATGCAATCAGTAGTTAGTGTTCTGTTCTGCTTGTGTACATAGTGCTACTGTGGGTGTGTTTGTACCTTCTTTCTTGCATTTTCATACCAATGCATGTGGCTACTCTTTATACACAATTGAAGCACTTAACAAAATTGTTTTAGATGCTGTCAACCAATTACATAGCACTACACGTACTGTCTTTGCTCACAAGCATGCATTAACTTTTCACTTGTGCGTGGGGTATGTACACTATGTGTACTCTAGTTAGTCCAATTAACTATATTGACTTGCTGCATTCTTGTGTAAAAACTCTTCCATCCATTTTCTTATACCTGCTATTCTGGGGAAAATGGCTGACTAAACACAACATTCAGAGGACAGTTTATAGCAGTTGAACCACTGCTGAGGATTGGTTGACAGAGATTAATCACTGGAAATTTTACACCAACCAGCCTTCTACACCAATGGTGTCTCAGGAGGCTGGTGGGCATCACGCCGTATTGATGGCAACCGGTGATCACAGCCTTCCCCCGCTAGTGGTTCGACTGCTATAAACAGTCCTCTGAATAACCTTGCGCCAAGTCACGCTTACGTAAATGACTTGCAGCCTTCCCCCATTAGTATTCGCTCTTGTTGAAACCACAAGTGTTTCACTAGTGGTGGACACAAGAGTTACTAGTCATCTTACCATCCATCAGCACGCCACACTGATGAGCCCCAACTAGGGTGAAACAGCTGTCTGTGGCTCTACCATCTTTGTAGGATGACTAGCGGGGGAAGGCTGTGATCACTGGTTGCCATCAATAGGGCGTGATGCCCCCCAGCCTCCTGAGACACCATTGGTGTAGAAGGCTGGTTGGTGTAAAATTTCCAGTGATTAATCTCTGTAAACACAACATTGCCCACACATAGTAGCAGACTCTTCCCACCAGCTCATGCTTGTCAGTAGCCACTTGGCATTGTGAAGAAAGTCCACTGCAGAGATAATGGCCAGCACTTCACAATGAAGAAGTAGAACAAGTATTTCGAGTTAAAAAAAACTCGTGGGGCTGCCGCCCCAACTCGAAATACTTGCTCCCTTCGGTCGCTGCTCTGTCACTCATGATTGGTAACACATGACATTGTGTCATACACCTCAGTGACAGTACACATACACCACTAGTCACCAAACATAGCTACATGACACACACACACACATACACATGTGCAAACACACACACACACACACACACACACACATACACACACACACACACACACACACACACACACGCGCACGCACGCACACACACATACACATGTGCAAACACACACACACACACACACACACACACACCGGCCACACACACATCACACACCACATACACACACACCACACATGCACAGAGAAATCTCCAGCAGACAGACACATGACTGCTTACAGCACATGCATTTACCGTGAATATTCACAGAAATATAATGTACCGAGGAACCCACAGTCGCCAGAGTAGCTAGTGGTCTGTGATGGCAAAAGCTACGTACGTTTGCTACAGCGCAGTACGCGTGGGCCAGGTTCTGAAGAGCATTTAGAAGGGCAACCGTGCGAGCTAAGCTTTTCAACGCTAGAAATGGTTGAAGAATGTTAGCATCTACATATCATGGCGCTCACCAGTTTCTACGTTACTCCTGTCATGTGTTCCAGGCGGCAGAGTGAAGTCCTCCGAGGCGGGCGCGGCCATTATCGAAGAAGGCGCGGGCGAAGTCGATGACCTGTTGGGCGCTGTCTAGAAGCTGTCTCTTTGTCCGTCGACCAGAAGTGCTGTAGGAGTCTGTTCCAGGATCAGAGGCGGAAGAGAACGTCCAAAGTTCGCTAAGACGTCGTTTCGAAGCCGGTTTTCAAAGTCCCTTGGCCTCGCACACGGTCTACTTCCGGCCGAATAAAATGGCCGACAATATAAATTCCCTATACCCAATACTTCGCCCAATACATTCAATATAAATGTAAGTATTGACGCACAACCGTAGGTTGGCGTATTATATATATATATATATATATATATCCGTAACATGAAGCCATATGAAAACGTCAATTTGAAAACAATATAGGGGCTGCCTGCGGCAGCCCCTAAAAATGCATTGACATGACAAGAAGCGATATATACCACACCTAGCTACTTACAGTATCATTATGTTGGAAACAGAAATTCTACTGGACTTGCACAGCTGTTGTGCTGGAACTGCACGCAGTTGTGGAGTCAGCATTGTCATACAATATTACAATATTACTTATACGTAGCTGCAGTGCACATTGAATAGTACATAAAGCTAATATTCAAGGGTGTATAGGACTGTACGGTGTGACATTCTTGCATGTAGGGACCATGGTTAATGCTCCACTGTGTAACAGCCTTTACTTGTTTCTGCCCTTTTTATGTCATTTCTACATCCTTACTTATTTTCTCAAGTGTTTTATTATGTCTTCTAAATTGCTTTTACCACCTCTGATTCAACTTATGCTATCTCTGGTAGCCCCTAGCGTGTTTAGGCACACTTTTGTTGCTGTAACTGTGATAAAGTGACTACGTAGATATGGTCTGTGGAAAGGTGAATCAAAGTGTTAATCTTCTTCATAGACTCTCTTGGTTTCTCCCTTCCTCTCTCCTTCTCATCTATCTCAAATCTTATGTCCTTCCCACTTTGATTACTGTGATGTTGTGTGGTCGAGCTGCACTCAAGAAGAATCGTGTTGGCTGGAATCTCTTCTCAACTTTGGGTGTAAGACTGTTCTTTGTAGGAAACGTGACTCTTCCTCCACTGCTGCTCTCAAGGAACCTAGACTGACAACACTCACTTTGAGAAGAAAACTCCACACTGCTCATTGACAACTTATGTTTCGATGCATATCTTGGGGGGTGCTGGTGGTCTGGAGCTGAAGCACACGATTCAAGAGCCGTGATTATGGGATGTTTCCGGTTCAAGCTCAAGCCCAGGCCATGGCAGAGAAGTTTTCAGTGGCAGCACCCCCTGACAACAAACAGCCCCACTGAACGAATAACAAACTGACTTACTGTTTGTGTGTCTGTGTTGTTTGTACTATGGATGTGTTGTGGGTGCCTGGAAGAGTAGCCTTCTGGCTAAAGGTTCCCCACATTAAATAAGATCAATTGTTACTATATCTTCCGAGGCTCCTATCTTACTTATCATGTCTCTTCTCACCTTCTACCTTCTGCAACACTCGCTCATCTACTATACTCACCAACTCAATCTTCCAGCACTAATGACTTCACTAGGACAGAAGGCATTCAGTTTTGCTGGTGCCTCGCTGTGGCGTAGCTTGCCCCCAAGTGTACGTTGCTCCAGTTACTACAGTCAATTTTGTAAAGCATGCCTTGCTCTGTTTTCCAATGCATGAGTGAACACACTTTTAATATGCATGGCAATGCCATTGCCATGCATAATAAACATTACCATTGAACATTTGACGGCATGAATTGAGCATGAAATGTACTCTGTGAACTATTTGTCTAATTACAATATTCTATTTATTTATATATTTATTATTCTATTTTTGCATGTAAACATATTGTTCCTTTTTGTATACATGTTTGTCTTGCTAGGTGCCTTTACACTAGCCTCTGGCTATTGGCTTTCCTAGATTACATAAGATTTCTGATACTGACACTGATAAATTATAACTTGGAGCAAGGTTAAACTTTGCACCATTCCAAGGTATGTACTCCTTGCCAGCCAGGCTTGCATGACATTTATAAGTAGAACTCGCGTCCTTTCCTGTAACGATGCTGCTATCATAGTCTATAAATGCTGAGACCCGTTGGTGTCTATATAGAATACCTTGGAAATGGACTACTGTAGGTGCCCATGCATGAAGCGCATGGGCATCTATATCGGTTTCTAATATCTCAGTCAAACATACATATATATAGTGGAGATGGGAAAAGAGCATAGGGCATGTCTGTGTTGATGTGTCTGCATCCTGTATGCATATGAGTGCTGTGTATTAAGTGAATATAATGTTTATGTGAACACTGTAAAGACCTTCTTAGAATGACTGTCTCATTATTAAAATGAATGTCCACAAGGGGTATTGCTATAAAACAGATCATTATTTCCACTGTATTCGTCACTGCTTAGAAAATCATGTTATTGCAGCAATTGCTAATGGTTGTATAGTTTCAAGGATACATATTGATGAACTTAAATGAGAGTAAAGTTTAAAATCCTCTATAATGATGAATAAATGGTGCATACAACAACTGTTTGTTTATATTGTTGTCAATGTTTGCTGAATAAGTTAATATATGATGTTATTCCTCATTAACTTGACTGGCAATTGCTAAGAACTCAATTTCTGCCATCGTGTCCGGCCCTGCATTAAAAGTGATGACATCTCTTCCGGCTCTAATACAGGTACTGGAGATTTCACCTGAATCATGAAGATAAAGACATTTGCAATATAATTTATGTGTACCATTGTAATGAGCCACTGTGTATGTCATGATATCTTGGGCACAATTTTGTGACCCACATGTACAGTTGACATGCATCTGAAATTGCTTGTGATCTGGTTATGTGTATTGTACTAGGTATCTTGGACACAATTTTGTGACCTACACTTGACTTGTGAAATTGCATGTTTGTGTGCTATGTATGTATTATATCTTGGCCACAATTTTGTGACCCACAGTTTAATCTAACCAGCACACAGGCGCGGACCGGACCTAGGCGCGTGACTCCTGACCAATGAGATGCTCGTATTTGGCTGCTATGAATACAATTGCCAAGGATCCTTGGCAATGGTATTCATAGTTCTTGTGGGGTATGGCCGTTGCCTGAGCGGCAGCGAGGAAGCGAAATCGTTTATCGTATCAAAGTTAGAACGAAAGAATATCATTCTATCGTAACGTGAACTCTCGTGACAGGCCAACGGGTCGTTCGACGTCTGTTGTAGTGGGGGCTTTACCTCGTAGGAGAATGACTTTGCGTTCTTTGGATACAAGGCGAAATACGAAGAAAGATGGTTTGGGGGCAATCAAAGAGAGAGCGTCGAGCGCGGCCATTTTACCCGTCCGTGATAATTGGAGCTGTATCTTGCAGAAGAGTCTTTCGCTAAGCTTTTTACCAGTATCATTCTATCAACACATGTTCATGAACACATTTCGTTCGACTCAAAGACTGCGAAACGCCATTAGAGACGATTTAAAGCGTAGCAAACTTAGCTAGCAAACAAGCTAGTTATAAGCAATTAGCTACTGTTTAGCTACCTATTTCAATTTTGTGCTGTGGTGTCTAAACGTCCTAACTACCTACTCATGACGGCGGCTCCGAATGGGGTAGGCATTTCTCGGCGGAACGATTTTGGGCTTCGTTTCTCCCTTGATCATTCTTACAGACACGCCCTCCTGCCGAGCCAACACATGGACTTCCACCACAGCGTGTACACGTTAAAACGCGTTAGGTCGTTCGATGATCTGATTGGGCGCACGATTTCCAGCTGTACGGAAAGAAAGCACCAGACCAGACCCTTCCCCGCTCTTCGTAAGTAGCTCACAATAATTATAAATTTCTTGTGATCGGAAATTGGGAGATAAGAATTGGTAGATTTACCTTATTTATTTCGCGATTTTTAGGAAATTGGTAGGCTACCCACATTGACAGGAACTAGCTACGGAAGATACAACTTAACTGCTTGGTTGCAGAGGTGAGTCACGTGTATGAACCACTGTTCTATAGTCGTATATATGTAGCAGTATCAGGTTTAGCAGACCCAAGTCTAGCCTAACCATTTTTAGTTACTGGTGACCTGTCTACGAAAAATGACCAAGGGATATCGCATCACTGTAGCCCCTGTTTGCTTCAGTGGCCAAATAGTTAAATGTTATGTACCTTCTTTGTTGTCTTCCTGGAAGACGACTACCAGTTCTCCTTCAACTGTGAACGCACGTATTAGTGTGGTCCACAGTTGCTCAGTGCTTCTGTAGACCACAAAGTTCTTGTGGATGGGAACTTCAGAGCACCTGAGGCTGACTCCTGGGGTGCTGTGGGCATCCTGTGCCCAGAAGCCAACCACAATTGCTGATACTGTGTTTGGGAACATCTGACCTACACAGGGAAAATTATGTCGATACACCAGCTGCAGTAAAAGTGCCATCTCATGCATGTCTACATAATATTGAATTTCTATGTGTAAGCACCAAATAAATCATGCAATCCAGGATCATATAAGTAGCTTTATTGTTTCCTAGTTGCCCTAATCTCACGGGGCCAGACCCTTTCTCATGAAGCAGTATCATTTGTAAAGACTGTCGCATAGTGTAGCAGCCACTCTACGGGCAGCTGCCTCGATCCTTGCGCCTTCTTTGCACACCGCCATACTACGTCGGGTTGAACTTGACCCACAACAAAGAGGTGTTATGAAATACCTAGTCCGGCGTTCCCACGGATATTACACAACAACAGTTGAGCTAACTCCCAGACCCTTTCTCGGGCGCTTGCACAATACCGGAAAGGGTCTGGCCCCGCGAGACTATAGTTGCCCAGAAACCTCCTTTCAATTGCAAGAAAGTGAAAAAAAGAAAAGGTAATGCTTGTGAGGAATCAACTCTTAGAGAGGTTAGGCCGTTCTAGTCCAGTATGGTAGTGCGTGTGCCAACAAGTGGTCATGTAAATCAAGAAACCCCCTTTTCAACCGTCTGGCTACGCCTCTGTAATCTTGAAATAATACTAGGTTATGTACTGTATAATAGCTATTGCTGTAGCTGTAGACTAACCTTCCAATGCCTGTGCATGGGCATCATCGAAACAACCATACATAGTCTGGCTGCATTGCAGGTGGGCTGCAAATACTTGGGCAAACTCTGCAGCCTTTTCCACACTGCAGTGAGCCATTATGATAAATGACTGTACAGCCATGTAAATGGTGCTGAGTTCTTTTGCACTCCAAGCAAGTGTTTTTATGTCCTCCACATCAGCAGCATCATTCTACAAGAACACAAAGTCACACACAGTGTTCAGTCATAACATTTTGATATGTCAGTACAATGGTGGAAGTGTTGTATACATATGTATCCTTAATATATTTAATCTTTTCCAGTCTGTGCGTTCGTTCGTTCGTTTGCTTGTGCGTGGCATTAAAAACGGGCATTTGATTGGACGACGCAATAAAGTAACTGCAAACATGGCTGCTTTGGCAGTGTACATGTGCCTTGCAGCCAGCCGTCTCTTAGACACTCTGCGTGCCTCAGGTTGGGTCTCCAAGGCTCGACGCACACTTGCGCAGAAGCTTACTGTTATTATCTGGTGCGAGGGAGCTGCTCTGGCTATCAGTATGTGAGTATTTCTATTTCGCTTTTAGGTACTTTAGCTGTTAGCGTTCTTGGCTAATGAAATCCCAATCTCTATCGCGAATTAAGATATTGCGCAAAACGCTTGCTTGACTTCAGCACTGCCTTATTGGCCAAGGAAAGACATGACCATGCAATACTTTTAACATGGTGTAGATGTATCTATAGCTATGTACATGTGCATGCCAGTGCATGATTAGATCAGCACTATACCCAGGCTGTGTCACCCAACTGCAATCACCCAAATGGTGATGGATGGCCTGCGTTGTCCACTCGGCAACGCGACGCAACGCGATATATATGAGTCAGGATTCTATTTGTTACCTGAGGTACAGAACACTGTCAAATGTGCCAGGTGGTTCGTGTAATTGTAGACAAAAAATGCCTAATTTTGTTATGTTAAGAACAAATTGTTAAGTTCTGCAGTGCTCAGTGTAAGGTGCCCATATGGCAGCAGCACTTTTGAGTCAGGTTGACCTGTCCACCTTTTCTCTTTAAGTCCATAAACATTTAGTAGTACTGATCATCTCTGTGTCATAGCCTAGATGCAAACTTCTATTTGTAGTACACCTGAGCACATACATGCAACATGTACATACATACCTGTGCACAGTTTCCACTAATGATTAAACTGGCTCCTTGGAAGTCAGGCATGGCCTGTAGAATTGCCTCTTTAGTCAATGCGGAGTACGGTGTAGGCACAAAGTATGCCTTTGAGCCCTTTACATTCACAGGTCCGATGTCCAGTGGGCTGCTGTTCACTGCAGCCTGACAGAAGTCCTTGAAGGGCTTTGTCAGACCGTTCTTATCCCGGATCTTCATTGTTTGCAGCCTAGCCATTGCTTCTTCGGTGGTATATCTGGGGTACTTCGCTGCAGCTTCCTCCCAGCTCTTGAGATTCACACATCTGTATAGTTATGATGAGCATTTTGAATAATTAATTACACAAGTACATATGTAGCTACACACCTACTACAGTCAATAACCTTAGGAATGCGTCCTTGGCAGCTCTCAATGCTCTGCGTTTCTTCCCTTCTTCCTGAAGCTCAGGTATGCTCAGTTCTTTCCTCAAAACTGACGCTGGCACACGGGAGCACAAGCTACCACAACTGGTGGAAATGAGGAAAGCTGAGGACCACCATCACTCTGTGGAGAGGTGTTCCATACTTTCAAGACCAACATTCAGTGAGGTTGGTGCCACACTGCGAGAGAATTTAATGCCATAGAGTAAATCAGCATCTGTGATTCAGACTGTAAGTGACTTTCTTGGCGTCTGAAATAATAGAATACAGCTCTCCACATTAGTGTATACACAGTACAAGTTATACTAGTGTATAAAATTGCATGGTACTAGCTAGCTAGCTACAAATTTGTGCCCATGCAGCTGTACAAGGAAATTAGGAATGCAGGGTGAACTCCATGGAAATGAGGCTTATCACGGTGTTGAGTTACTGGTGTTTGTTTCTATGCTTCTTCTGCTGGCCATTTCTAAATCCCTTTTAATTTTGAAGGAATTTTATAGCTACACTAATTTGTACAGTATTTGCATATCCAAATGGCTATAACTACATTACATTAATACCTGCATTGAGTAATACCCCTTCGGATCCTTAAATTAGATGAAGACTGTGCAGAACATTGA
The DNA here is from genome assembly GCA_964019415.1 of Ianthella basta. Classification (NCBI taxonomy): domain Eukaryota; kingdom Metazoa; phylum Porifera; class Demospongiae; order Verongiida; family Ianthellidae; genus Ianthella; species Ianthella basta. Next base: position 3,581,279 of record OZ025870.1, on the reverse strand, counting down.
GCACAGTTATGCTACTCTAGATGAACTGGCTGCCGTGTTACCATAATGGTTATACATACATGCGAGCACAACAAAATGGCGGCATTGGGGTATCTTAATATGCGGGGAAGACAAACTTCCCACCCGCTCCAGCGCTGTACTTATTGGATTGACACCGGAGCTTAGATATTTGCCCTTCACGTCCATACGTAAGTCCTCATACATGACTTGGGTCTGTAGGTGCCTTGTGTCGTGCGCTAGGAGCGTGCAAAAATTTGGTGGGAAAGAAAATAATATGAAAAGACAAAATGGGGTACTAGCAGCCTATGATGCTTTTCTCTTATGTGCACTCCAGGTTGCCTTTGGGTACTATACCAGTTCACAAAATTGTGACCCACTTTGCTACTATACCAGTTCACAAAATTGTGACCCACTTTGCTACTATACCAGTTCACAAAATTGTGACCCACTTTGCTACTATACCAGTTCACAAAATTGTGACCCACTTTGCTACTATACCAGTTCACAAAATTGTGACCCACTTTGCTACTATACCAGTTCACAAAATTGTGACCCACTTTGCTACTATACCAGTTCACAAAATTGTGACCCCTTTTGCTACTACACTCCATCATCCTTGTATTATCATGCTCCAGGTCATTATTGGCTCCCGAACTGGAGTGGTGGGCGTGGAAGACACCTCTTATCTGAGTGTTGGCTCTCTTGTGGCCGTAAACGTTGAGGAATGGGATCCACCTTGTATCGGATTGGTCTCTGAGGTCAAAGGGGAGGAAGAGGTGGAGGTAGCCTGGCTGAGGGGCAGCTACACCAAGCCATGGCTGCCATGGATGGTCCCAGATTCAACAGACCAGCGAAGAAAGACGCAGTGGTGCACTGCAGTGAGGAGAGAGGCAATACTTTTGTATGACTTCAAGCTCACCAAAGGCAACAAACTCCGTCGCAATGTAATCCAAGCACTAAAAGAACAGTACGAGGCCTTGCTGTAGTTCAAAACACCTGAATTGCTGTAATCTCATGTCTGTTATTCATCTGTAATCAATATTATCATGAAATGAGAATATCTTCAGTATACTTACATCTGAATTGTTCTGCCATCATGGGGCAATCTTTGACCTTAGTGCAAATGTAGTTTGAGAATTATGCAAGAATGATGCTAATTGCAATTAAAAATTAGCACATTTGGCCATGATCAGGCATAATTATCTCTGGACAGTCATTCTAATAATAAGACACTCATTCTTAGAGGCTGTTTGTAGTCATATGCAGGTGATATAGTATGCCAACATTGTAACTGATGGTTGTTATTGGATTCCTACTGCTATCTCCTCCACCTCACCTTCTGCAGATCACATACCTGTCATCTCATACAAGTGACAGTTCACTTCCTACACGGACTACAAAGAAGCAGCCGTCATCAGAGTTGAGGATAGCTACACATCAGTTGTCCACTCTCAGTCCAGCACAACCTGAAGTGGCTGGTGTCCAAACCAGCAAGATGCCTGCCCCTCCACATCCTGATGTGAGCAACATGATCACACAACAGACAGTGTGTGTGTGTGTGTGTGTGTGTGTGTGTGTGTGTGTGTGTGTGTGTGTGTGTGTGTGTGTGTGTGTGTGTGTGCATGCAAGTGTGCGCATGTATGAAAGACATGCAACGCAGCTGTTCATCGGCCATTAGCGAAGGCGGTCGGAAGGTAAATCTTCATGATACATGTCAGTGATGGTGAATAGCAGGGTAGACTGGAATGGATATATGTACATACATTTTATACATAGTACAGCCCCACAGTTCAAGGTCAACATTCACCTTCTCATTGGTCATCACTGTCACATAAAGGTGGGCGGTATTGAGTTTTATTCATACCGACTAATTATTCACTCTAATACCTCGATATTACTAAATACCGACTATTTTGGCTAATTCACTACATTGTACTCATGTAGAACCAGGAACGCATAATGTCAAGTACTTTTTGGCTACAACCTGCACCTAGCAGTCACAAAAGCCATTGACAGAATGTTCTCGAGCACTTGGGCTATCGAGGAAGATTATGTGCTCCTTGTAGAACAGATGTAACTGTTCACTTTTTAACTAAGTGTATAAATAAGCAGCAAGAAAGCACAATGGATACAATACTAAAAAACAGCAGCAGCAATAATGTACTACAGGTTTTGCGATAAGAACACTAGTTTATTGACTTTGTCAGGCTTAAGCGAGCTTCTTAGCGGTGTCACAATCTTTCCAGAAGCACTGAAAACTCGCTCTGAAGCTGAGCTTGTGGTGCATATTGCCAAGTACATTTTCGCTAGCTTGGCCAATATGGGGTAACGAAGGGCTTCTGCCTTCCACCATAGAAGAGGGTTGTCTTCTGCATCTAGATCTGGTGCACTGAGGTAGCTCTCCATCTCTTTTTCCATTTGATCACCACGTGATGTGCTTGAAGTTGTCCTGTTCTTCTTCTTTAGGATCGTAGCAAGCTTTTTCTTATTTGGTGGTGGCTCATTGTCAGTCTCAGCAGGTTCTGCTTGGTCTTCCACTGACTCTGCAACTGATATGCAACCAGCTAGTTCCATCCCTTCATCCTGCAGCCGTGCCTTGATGGAGTCCACATTCTCATGGCAAATGTGTTCAGTTTGTGACGAGAAGCAGAAAAGCCTAGGTCGTGATTCCATTGACCAGCAGATTGATGTGCGTTTTTAGTGGCAATCACAGCTATATATGTCTCTAGATTCAGTACTGTAGATATGTGTAGATATCAAGCTGTATAGTGGTGTGTATAGCTTTGAAGACTGACATGGTATGGGAAGAACCCCCTTCCACCTGATAAATTGTTGACTTGGAAACTTGCTTATGCTGTGAATGTCTACACGTTAACCCATTAAGTAAGTCCCATATTTGCATCAAATTATTGAATGCGCTGAAGTCCCAGCGACGCATGATTGCGTCAAAGAAGGAGGCATACACTTTCAAAGCAGTTTTCAAAGCCATGAAAGGATACAGCTTCGAGTCATTTTGCAGCAAGTTGGCTAGTCCTGTGGCTCTCTTTTAGCTGGTTATTCATCTCTTCTGAGTGAGCACTGCATGCACCATCAAGCGCCAAACTAATCGTGAAGTTACACAAATCTCCAGTGGTTAGTGGCCATAATGGTAACTAGACCACATAGTGCGACAAAGAACGGATATAGGCAACTCTTGAACAAATGTTCCAACAGCTATGGTGGCCATTAGGTAAGATCCTCTATTTTTAAAGTGCCAGCAGGCTTACAACTACAGATTACTTGGCTACCTTGCTCATCTTAATTGACCGTGTGTGCTTGTGAAGAACCAAGAGGCAGGACAGAACATCTTACAGTTTGAGAATAGAATGATCGATTTCACCGCTTGTCTTGGCCTTTTTGATGCAAACAAGGTCAGGCTGGCCACTAGAATGTGGTGCACAAGATTTGTACATGGTTGCCATTTTTAACTGGTGGTGCACACATGAATGTTTAAGTTGGAATGTAAAAGTTTAATTAATTTTGTAAAATTTTTATCCTATTTTGGCACTCAGCAAGACGTGGTGTCATATTGCAATGTATAGTCAGGCGTCGTGTGATCCCTTCGCATGCGGATGGGTCATGTTAAGTCTAATACATTGACTTGTGCAGCACGCACAACAGCTGCATGGCCAATCAGATTGCAGGAATGGTGTGAAGTATCTATTGTAATCATGTCCACGAATGACAGCAGGCTTGAGAGTGTTGTACGCTGCAATGGAAGCGTCCAGTGACCTGGATATTCCGCTATGAATTTGATTGATTGATTGATTGTCACCTGGGGAAGCCATTAGCTCACAGGAGCTATTATAAACGGCACCCAGAAGCCAGAGCAACTGTTCACATTGTTTCTGGCATATGATGTTTTTTACAAATTTGCCGACTGGGTTGCCTGTGCTACTCATGCCTTTCAATGTTAACAATGTTTGACCTGGTGTTACCGATTGAAGAGCCATTGATTGTCCCTGTCCCTAAAGCGGCCGAGTTGATGCGGTGAGCCGTACATGGCACTTAGGCTTCCTTGCAAGCCTTTGCGCATGGGATTGCTGTCAAATTTAAGCATAACATTTTGCAATAATTACATTCCGGAGTGCATAATCTCATTCCGTGTAGATAAGTTGACGTATTTGGTTTCTCCTGACCCTTCCATGAGGAGGGGTCACGCAGCGCCTAATTGCAATGCTGTATGCCTTGTTTACCCTTTTGCTATCTCACTAGTACCATTCTTTCAGCTATAATATTATACGTTAATTACGTATGTAGAATTCCTAATCTAGCTAATAATGCTATGGACTGTACAACTTTGGCCGCTTCCTCTTCCTTAGATGTTGGATGAAGGCCACAAACAGGCATTGACAGCTATTCAGCAAGAACTCCCTGGAGTAACTGTAAGAGCAACGCAAGGCAAGTGCTGTGCATGCACATCACAGTGATGTATAGTGGCTCAACTTGCAAGTGACATGCTCATGTTTGGCTGCTATTATGTTTGCGCACCCAAATTTTGCCGTTAACTATGTTCAACCAGGGCTAAACTACAGAGTTCAAATGTTGCCAAACTGTTTAGCATTATCATTAGCAGGTATAAAATTGTGATATATCTACTTAAAGCACACTTTAAGTGTGCATTTTGCAATTCACTGTGCAGTTTCCACACATCTGATTAGCCATACAACTAGGAATGTGCAATGCACATGGGACTGTGCATGCAGTACTCTATCAGCGGGAAGGTAGAAGTAGTGCCAGCAAGTAGTGTTTCATCTGCCATGCAGGTGCTTTTTCTGGGCCTGTGCTATCTGTATGACTACTATACCTATTTGATTGACTGACCTTACATAAGAATAATTATTCATGTATTACCATAATTATTATGCCCATGCATGATACGTAGTTACTGTGTTATTTTGGAAAAGTGCTGTTATACACGCAAGGGTACATGGTGCTCACTCTTACATCTTGTGTATTCTTGATAATGTATTGTTTAACTGAGTATGCACCTCCTACTAGTATTATGCGTGTATCAGATGTAGGGATGGCAGTGGTTGTTTGTATGCTGTAATACAAACGAAATGTGGCGCTACTCTTGAATAAGGCTGAAAACCGGCAAATGAAGCTTACCACGATGAAGTGGGAACTGAATAGTGCACATAACTAACCTTACTTCCCAGCGAAGGTGCGCCTACACGTAAATAGTGCCCTCGACAATTCTCACATTTCGTCTTTTTTTTCTTCTATTTCTTCTTCTTCTTTGACAGCCGTAGCGCACAAACCAGAGGGACAGGAAAATATTTCTTGCACCATATTGCACCATTTTTGGCTGACTGCATTCCTTTGTAGGTTAGAAGGCGGTGCGAGTTAGTGCGGAAGACGGCGCTTGCCACAACTCCTGCCGTGTTGCTTGGCCAAGTGGGACGGACGCCATTTTCAAACTACGTAATTAAACCGGATGAAACCGGAGTGACTGGTGCCATTGTTAGCAGCTGCAGCAGTTAGCTTGCGTGCCGTTTGAAGGACTTTCGCGGTTGTGCGTGCATTTCCCCGCCATGGTTTGCTTCCAGTCGCCGTTTCTTGCTGGGTTATTAGCTTGGAGCCTAGGTGCTAGCCCACACCTTGAGCTTCAGGATTACAGAAATGAGGTGTAATGCCTGCACCAATGCCCTATGATTGAGACTAAGTGTGTTGCTTAGGCTTAGCTGCCCACTATAAGAAGTACAGAAACTAGAAATAATAAAGATTTTCTACAAAAACTGTAAGGATGTAGGGATGGCTTAAAATGGACAGAAACAAGTAAAGGCTGTTACACAGTGGAGCATTAACCATTGTCCCTACATTCAAGGATGTGGGACTATATATAAGGTGCGACATTCTTGCATGTGCTTATAGTTTCGTGCATGCCTGCACTACAGTACATGGCACCCTTGCTTGCCTACAGAAGTGAAATGTAAATGTTAATTAAAGTGGGATAGGTGTGCTTTATGCGATTTATGGCTCGAGATGTGGGGGGTTGAGTTGCTGATAAAGCATGAGGCAAAGCCAAGTGCTTTATCTTTTACAACAAGACCCCCACACCAAGTGCCATTAACTGCAAGCAGGAAAGCCCACCTTTGGCGGGCTTCCCTGCTCCGGTGCCCCCACGACGGCACTTCCTAGACAGCTACTCGGCGCCGATCTGGCAAGGCCAGAGTGTGTGATGACAGTGTGCTAACGTCATTTCGTGTAACGTTTCATGTTACAGATGGATATATATATATAACTTGTACAAAGAGAGAGCTTCGAGACAGCGCCCAACAGGTCATTGACTTCAACCCGCCTACTTCATAATGGCCGTGCCCGCCTCGGAGGACTTCACTCCACCACCTGGAACACATGACAGGAGTAACGTAGAAACCGGTGAGTGCCGTGATATGTACATTCTAACATTTTTCAACCATCTGTAGCGTTGAAAAGCTTAGCATGCACGGTTGCCCTTCAAAATGCTCTTCAGAAGCTGGCCATCGCGTACTGCGCTGTAGCAAAATAAGTACGTAGCTTTTGCCATCATAGAACCCTAGCTACTCTCACGACTGTGTGTTCCTTGGTACATTATGATTCTGTAAATGCATGTGCTGTAAGCAGTCATGTGTTTGTCTGTGCTGATGATGAAGGTTTATGGAGGCTGTGGGCCCAATTCATCAGGCGTCGTCGCACTATTGCACCACCTTCGCAGTACTCTGCTTTGTGTTCTGACCACTTTGCACCCACTTCCTTTGAGTGCAAGTTACTTTTGGGAGCTGAAGCAGACAGAAAACCTTGTAACCTTTTGAAGAGAGGATCCGTTTTGACTATCGATGCAGTAGGGCCCCATCGGTTTATATATCCATCGATAAGCTACTGCTCTGAGGAACCTGCAGGTACGAATGCAGATGACAATTAGCCTTAAGCTTGAAACAGTGAAATGAGAAAACAACTGTTTAGTTTACTCATATTGTGCCTGGTTTCTCATCCTACGATCCTGTCTATTCTTGTCCTTCAAAAGTGGGCCACTTGTTCCAACACAGTCTGATTCAGTAGGTGACTAAAATCGCTGTGCTGTGTAATACAAACTTCCTGCCTTTCTTCCAGTGCCAACTTCTCCAAAACGTCTCCAATCTCCCTGCAGCAACGATATTCTAACGTGCTGCCAAGGCTCATGTCATTGCAATGCCCGCAAGTGCACCTATATATCAACGTCCGCTGTTTCTTCCCCAACTATCTGTTCGTCTTGATAAGGTCTTAAGAGCGAAGAGTACTCGGCATTATCTTCCTCAGACGAGCCTTTGTTCGAATCAACCAAAGAAACGGACAAATCAGCACTTCCTTCAGCCGCAGAGCCCAGAATTTCACGTTGCGCTATGTTGTGACATACACTTCTTGAAGTTCTTCAAACCCAGTGATGTCAGTGGTGTCACTGTCGCACATTTTTGGTGGTGTGTAGCAAGCAAAAAATTGTCAAAAATGGTACAAAGGAGCCATTTGCATCAACTAAAAGGATATATAGGCAGTTTGTCTCAGAAAGGTTTATACTACTTAAATATGAAATAAAAATTGCTTCAGTGGCACTTTAAATGGCATCATACAACTATAACTAGAGCATACATTAAAATGCAACCAGCCTTGCTTGAATGTATACAGCTAACTATTTCAGTAAAGTACAGTCCATGAGCACAACTCGGCCAGGACAAGTACATTTTGGGCAATAGAACTGTAATCTGCTTTCACTGGCTAACAGAAAGAAGGGATAGCAAGCCAGATGAAGCACTGGATGGCAGCTGGGCAATCGACACCTACATATTTGGAGCTGCGCAGGGAAGCCCGTCCGTGCTGTACTAACACAGTGCACATTATCGCTTCACCCGAATGAACAGTGGAAGTGTTCCCGGCCACGTGGGGCAAATGACGTCAGCCAATATGGCGGTATGGCCAACAGGCGTGTAGCCCTCGCTGAAGCAATGGGCGACGTTAACAACAATCTGAACGCAGGGTGCAGCGATAACATGGAGTGTTGAGCTGTTTCGTAGCCGATGGTGGCCAAGTAGAGCATTTTGTTGTGAGCCCCTGCGGTGAACACCGGGCTATTGCGCAATCTAGGTGTCTCGGGTTGACAGGGACGGATATACATATATAAATACATACATACATACATATATACAAACGGGGGACGACAACGCGTCACGATTACTTGCCTCGCCTTTCGGCTTGGCAATAAATGCCCCTGCACAGTACCCGCAGATGTTTATATAGGATTTATATACACCTGCACTCCTCCCGCAACGTAGGTACTTTATAGGATTTAGAGTCACGCGCGAAGCTATTGGAATGCTTCTCTGAGATTTAGAATCTTCATTTAGACACTTGTTACCATGGCAACGAAATCTGTGTGTGCTGTACAGTTCCATGCTATATGCAGTAGGCATGTGTGTTTGTACTTTCTTTGTGTGTGATGTAGTATTGTGTCCTAGTACTGATGGTGCTGCATGTATCATTGGTAAAGGTGCATGGCTTCCATACAGGTACATCCTTACAACCGCTGTATTCATGGTCTTGATACATAAGACATTTCCTTTGTATTCTATATGTAGCATTGAAGAGAAAGCAATCTAGATCATCTGCAAGTTCTTGCCCTGCTGAGAAGAGGACAATAGACGAATACATGAAGATGAAAATGGACCTGGAGAAACAAGATATGAAGAGCGTGCACGCCAAAGGTGATAAAGCGATTCGACTACTCTATGCCAATGCCTTAAAACGCCTCGCTCGACTGCTGGAGCCACACTTGGATGCAGTGAAAGATGCTGCCGATACCTACATTCAACTGAGCCTCCATGAAGAAGTATGTGTGAAACCATGTGATATTCTGTCTGCGAAATCAGTCAGTGAGCTCCTCAGTCGTATGTTGGTCAAAGCAAAGTGGGATTGTACTACTTTCCTGGAGCAAGCTGTGGATGCAATCCCTGCAAAGGCCCTCGAACGGGATGTAGCTGAAGCCATCCTTTCCCACTACAACCTTCACCTTGCCATTTATGAGAAGGCCACACCATTGAAAGATGCTCTTGCCAAGAAAAATTTATCTGAGGGTGCAGTAGAAGGAAAACAACTTGTTGCAACAACAGAACTAGTTCCAGTTGAAATTACTTCATCCAAGTGTCTTGGCGAATTCACATGCGAGGATTGCCATCGCCTCCAAGTTCGTATCCTCAGTAAAAATTTTGGAATCCCAGCAGAGAAGATCCTCTGCCTAGATGTTGCAGAGCACCAGAGCACTTCGGTCACCTTCCTTGTTCCCAGCGATTTCACCTACATTATTATCCAGCGCAGCACTCAGCTGGAGACTGTGTGGGTCTTCTTAGAGTTGGACGTCATTGAGGTGGCCATTTCAGGGTTCACTTTCAAGCCCTCCGTCAGTTGCTTCTTGACACTGCTCAAGGCAAGCAAGCCCTTCACTGCTGACCTTTTGCAAAAGACAGAGGTGAGGCTATAGAATGTAGATTTGACACATGTGCACTACCAGCGAGGACTCCTGCATCTGCAGCATAATATTATAATCTTGTTTGTGCTCTAAAGACTAGAATTTGTAAACTTCAGCCTTGTTTAGCTTTATTGAAATGCACAATGTGTTAGATGCCTTTGTTTCGTACACATAGATCCTCCCATATCAGATGCACTGTTTGGTGGACCCAAGCACAAAGGTATGTGGCAGTGTGTCCTTGCTGGCAGTATCCATGTACATATGTGAATTGCACCACAATTGTACCGTATTTTACATTGGATACCTTTGTCAATGTATACTACATAGAATATTGTATATTATTTCCTGCCTTGTTCCACTCTATAATTACCGTACTGATCGGTTGTTAAGCGCACCCCCCTTATAAGCGCATAACCTCTGTTAAGCGCACATTTCTTTACCAGTTTTTCACCCTAATTGTTAGGCGCATAGTGATTTCAGGGGTTCACCCCTTCTATTAGGTGCATAAAAGGACTCCCTGGTAACCTAGCCACTTGCCTGAAGTGTAATATTGACAACAAGCTTGTAAAACTAACGCTTGAATGAGAACTCACTCGGTGCTATGCGGCGGCCATCTTAATATGATGTTTGCATATTATTATGATTTCTTGAACCATTCGTTTGTTAAGCGCATATCCTTTATTAGGCGCATATTTTCTTCCTGTCAGAGCTATAAGCACATACACTTAACCGATCAGTACGGTATGCTGTCGTCATTGGTCGGCAGGATAGAGTCTTGGGTAAACTGTCAGTTTTTATGGTGCTGGTTTTGATCCATCATTCTTGGACACTCATTGATTGATTAATTATTTGCTGTGTTCCCTGTGCAGGAACCTTTATCTGGTTGTCCGCTTAGTACCAGAAGGATTGCCCAGCAGTGGAAATCACACGGTTTGTATACAAGAATGTGCCTGTATCTGTCCCTACTTACCTTTCAGTTAATTAATCTGAAATGATCTACAGTGACTCCTGCCATGTGCTACTAGTAAACTATATTTTACTTGTGATTTACCCAATCAGACAAGGTCAGAGCTGAAGCCAATCTGTTAGATGCAAACCAAGAATCAGTGGATGAGCAGCCTCTAACTGCACCCGTAAGTTTGGTGTACAAATGGTAGCACTGCAGATGATGTGCTTCATGATTCTTCTTCAGCTGAATATTCTGCGCACAATAGTCATGTATTCTATGTATTCCAAAGGTGAAAGAGGAAGAGGAAGCTGAGGACAAAGGGAAGGACATAGCGACTGGCGGCATTGAGCTGCTGTCCCGCGTCCAGAAGTTAGAGGATGATTTAAAGGTATCTGAGAAAAAGAGGTTGGAGCTGATTCATGGCAACACAGCCTTGCAAAAAAAGCTGAAGGCCAGTCGAGAGGAGGTAGAGCATGTTCACCAAGACCTGATTCTGCAGGCTGAGAAACACAATCATGACATGGAGATAATTACTCAGGTGTGTAAATGGGATTCCAGTGATAAACATCTTTACTATGCTCTGCTTTGTACCCATAGCATTCTCCTCACTCTTCAGCCATGAGTTGTGCTCATTTACATTTCAATTTTTCACACTCTTTTTACATGTGTTTTTCTACTCAGAACCTGTCAATCTCAGACCCTGTTAAAAACAGAATGCTGCAAGCTGCATCAATGGGAAGTCTGCCAATGGTGCAGCACCTGGTGAAGCAATTTCTGAATGTAGAAGACAAGGTAAGTAGGATAGGTTAACAGAGGTGAACTGGGGATGAGGATATAAGTTCAATAAGGATGGCTGGGTGAGGATTGAAAGTGTAATCAGGAGGTAGAAACAAGAAGTGCCAATAGGAATTAAGGAAAATTCATGTGCCAATGTGATGAACAAGTCGGAAGGCTGAATAATACTGGAGGTAGTAACTGTGACCTGGGCTTTATGGTGCTGTTCGTTCCCCAAGAAGTAGAGTGCTGTGATTTGTCTTTGCTGTTCAGGATGGCAGGACCCCTCTGTTAATAGCAGCAGAGAAAGGGCACACTGAGTTGGTCAGAAAGCTAGCTGGACAGTATGACGGTGATATCTTTCATGAAATGAAGGTACATATATGGAAAGGGTTACTATGTAACCATGCGCACTTACACATGCATGATCACACAGTCACAGTTGCACAGTTGCAGTTTATCACCCCCCCAACAAACTCCTTCAGAACACCAAGAATGCCCTCCACGTAGCAGCCTACAGAGGCCACCTACCTGTCCTGCAGTACCTCTGTCCCAAGTTTGGAGACAGAGTGCTCGACAGGGATGGGAATAGCGAAACTTGCCTTGACATTGCTCGCAGGCTGGGACGAAATGTCATTACAGAATTCCTCACAGACAACTACCCACAACTGGAGAGGAAGGTAGGGCTGCGGGAAGAGATATTTATAATAATCCATATAGGGTGAGCTGTAATTGCCATACCATATGTGTCTTAATTTCATAGTACATATTTTTGCTGCAAATGCACTTTGCTTGAGGCATTAATTTTCATGATTATATCTTACGAAGCCCTTTTAACTTCCTAATGTCTGACAACAGTGAGGAGATTACCACATTTGTATTTTTGCAAATGTCCACTTGCTAAATTCTTGATAATAATGGCCTGTGAAATTTTGGGCACATTTGATATACATATCAATTTTCTCGATGCTTAAGTTTTGAAAATTAATACATTGCTACAGCACACATGCACATTCTTGAGCAGGACATGACTGTTAATGGTGAATCAAATTAAATGCAGAACGTTTCGACCTGGAGGTCTTCGTCAACTGCGTACTGGCCCGGATCACGATATGACAAAGACCTCCAGGTCGAAACATCCTGCATTTGATTTATCATTAACAGTTGTGTCCTGCTCAAGAATTCGTTACTAGTGGAGTTATCAATGTAACTATGAGCCTCTGTAGTATCACACATGAACATTTGTGCTTTCATCCATTCTGTTTTGCAAACTTCTACCAACTCACAAGAAGTGAATAGGTGGACACTGGAATTCTGTTTTAATGGTATCCTTGGAACTACAATGTGTGTTAATTTTGCACCTTTTTCATTCCTAACAGGTTGATGCCCACAAGGACTCTCAGCTGATGTTAAAGAGGTATTGTGTGTTGCATTTACAATTGTTCACTGCCACATGTGACATTGTGCTTAGTCTTTGTTGTCGTTTGTCTACCCATGCTGCTATAGACCAGTATAGCATGGTTTGTAGAATACAGCACAATGCCATGTGCTTATTCTCCCCGCTCTGCCCGCTTTGTACTACGAAACATTCTGTGTATTGGGAGTTATTGTCCTGTCTGTACATGTAGGGCTCACGCGCACCGCTGGTGGCTAAAGGTCTCAGGCAAAAGTCGTGACGTAGCCCTCTCTCCATCCTCCCACGAGAGTTGTATTCAGACAGAGGGGGAGGTGGAGTTCAGGAATGACCCCAAATCGAAACTGATCAAGGCAGTCAATGGCACAGAGTGGATGTACCGTGGAGGGTCCCTTACGACAGCCAGTCAGGTGTGTCAATGTGCATTGTAATGGTCGGCCATTGGCTGTTTTCCGTGCAAGTTGTAGCTATGGCCAACCAGTAATCGCTCTGTGCAGACATAATGGCCAATCGGTTTTTCTGTGAGACTCACTCCACTTGTTGAAGGTAATGACAGTGACAATTTTCTTTGTGGAGCTGGCACTAGGAGCACTATCAGCTATTTTGAGCTGGAAGTGACTAGGTTGCATTTGCTAGGAGCCACTAAGACTTCTACATTTGACGACCAAAGGAAGTTTCTGCCGCTGTAGTATGCCATTTTATTTATCAGCCGTTCCATTGGTATATGTGGTAATGCGCATATTATAATATAAATTATAGTACTAGCACTTGCACGTGGCCCCCTCGAGTTTGTGGTGAATGAAACAAAGGTGGAACCATTGCACCTAGCGAATGCGATCTAGCCATGTCTGGCCAAAAGGGAGCAGCTGATAGCATTCCTGCTACAAGCTCTAAGAAGAGAAACGTCACTGTGTCTATCTTCAGCAAATGCAAATTGCAGTTTGAACGCGACCAAAGACCATGATCTGACAAGATCTGACCGAGCTTCAGATCATGTCTGACAAAAACGTGGGTTATAATGGCAGACCAAACTTTCAAAGTTACAATGCACACTGATGTGTGTTCTAGCATGTGTGTGCACGCCTGTGTGAATGTTTGTATATCTGTCTGTCTCTCTTCCCCTATGTTTGCATGTGTATATACCTGTGTGCATGTGGGTGTGGAGGTGCAAGTGTAGTTGTTTGCATGTGTGTGTGTGATGAGTGTATATGGGGATTTGGGCTTGTGTTTTGTATGACATTGTGATTTTTGTGAGAGTGTAGTCTCATGTAGCCTGCCTCCTTCCCCTCTTCTCTTGCATCAATGATGTCATTGGTTAGGTGTAAAGAATCTGGTGAACAGCCTATATTGTTTCTATATCGAGCATGAAGCTACTTGCCTAATCATGCACTTACAGCAGATAACAAAATGAGTATACTTATATAGTGATTCTGCATACTGCACTTTGCCCATACATTCGAAGGGCTTAAGTAGCGTGGCTCTGGTCATTTATTGTGGGAGTGGTACTGCCATCAGCTTCTCTCCAGAGAATATTATATGAAGGTACAGAAAGACAAGGTTCAGAACTAAACATGGTAAGGAAAGAATGAGCACCATTGTACATAGACCTTCTTAAATAGCATTTCCGAGTGTCACTGATTAGCCAGTGCCCGGTGTGGAAGTTTCAAAGGAGGCTCTGGATGGAGCCCGTCCACACCCATATAAGGAGGGAATGGATGAGTGGCTGTTGGCAGTGACCAGTGACCCGGCTGCTAAAGGGTTGGCTAAAGATCTGAAGGTTGCCGGTGCTGGTCCGGTTCACTGCCATTCCCCCTTCTTTCCTTACCATGTGTAGTTCCCCCTTCTTTCCTCACCATGTGTAGTTCTGAACGTTGTCTTTCATTCGTGTCACCATGGTACATAGACCATCTTAATTAATAAGAAGGGTACACTTCACCTACAGTCATGTGAGGAGTGGCTGGTGGATGGTTGGGTGTGAGAGAGGGTGCCACTTTCGCATGCAAAGTGCATTAGCTGAATACAGGGAAAGCCTTGTGACATAGTGTGTATGCATGCAAACGCTATTGCCCACCCCACGACTAGTGGCACTGTGCATTTCAAGGAGGATACAGTGCCATGTTTACAGCCTCAAGGAGGGTTCTTAAGGAAGCAAGAAGGGCTCTGTACCCTTCAAAAACAGCCTGATAAGAACACTGATTGCCATCAGTGATCCTGTATGCTTCAATGGGGTCATTGTTACATGGAGCAAGGAAGCAGGGAATTCACTTGTCTGCTAATAATATTCCCATTGGTTTTCTTCTGGTAAGATTTTCCCTACAAATGTGATCTTGACTACAAGCAGATACCAATTGTCTCTTCTTTGTTGGCCTGAGTACTCTTCATTTCTTTCCCACTGTTAATGCATTGTCTCTGTGATTATTGGTGTTTCCATGGTAATTGCTTATTAATGAATTTCTAAGTGACAGTGTTTCAGAACAAAACAGTATTGGTGATTCATCAGTTCCTGCCAAACGATGATGTCATCATGTATGAATAGCCCTAGGCAGGAATAGCGGTTGGCTACATGAGACTATAGATTGAGGGTGGGTTGCGATGAATTATGAGACCTTAATTTACATAAAGAATGTAATGGTTAGGTATATTGTAGCTGACTTGTGGTAGTCCTTGATCTCTTTATGTGAATTTTTCACTTTACTGCTGGCATAGGCTGCAGCCCCTGCCTACCGTCTGAAACAATTCACCCGCTACCACAAGCGTTGGCTAGCAGACAATGTCCAAGAGGAGGAGGAGGAGTCCTGTAATCAGTGGCTCCTACATCAGTCTCCAGCAATGACCACTGCGAGGGAGGCAGAGGAGTACAGACCAGGAAGAGTCAGATACAAATACACCACAGTAAGGGGGTTGCCCGTAAATGTACAGTGTGAATGGATGTGTGCCTCTTTCCAGTGCATAAGCAGCTTAAATATATTCTTTATCTAATACTGTACCACTGTACAGTATGTATTCTCATTTTTTCAGCCCAATTATTAGTCACCTACATCAATACTGTACATTGTGGTTGACCTCTCAATAATGATGAAGAGTGATGTATTGCAGCTCCTTATTGTGGCCTCTAATGATCTGTCATGGGCGTTCAGCAATTATACTTGCTGCCACTCATTCACAGCTAGAAGTGTTATGTGCCTGTAAGCTCTTTGGTTCAATTTCCAGTCCTGCAACTCGCATATTTCTCATCATGATTATTGCCCGCTCTTGGCAAAAGATGAAACCTTCTCCAATTGCAGATGTGTTAGCTGGATAGCACTCTTTTTCACATTAAAGGCAGTGATTTATATTTCTATGAGCAACACAACAGTCTCTAATCTTATGTTTTCAACTCCAGTGATTAATCCGATATTTGTCACTCTCAGCCAACTTGCTGTATTTCTCTACGAAACAAAACTACAGCAGTCATACATCAAACTACAGACGAGTGTTTGTTCTTCCTTTTGGTGCTAGTTTGACTCTGATCAAACTTTACCTGATACAAGTTGCAAGCAAATATATGAAGGTAAAACTGTTGTTTACATAGGACATGTCCCACAAGCATAACTAGCTGTAGCTCTAACTAGCTAGTCCTTGAATCAGTGTATACCCTTGAAATCACTCACAGGGAGTTTGTGAAAATTTGCAGAACAGTGCCTAGTAAAGGAGTTATCCTTTGTAGTTAACGTTGAAATATGCCCTATCCTTCAATGTTAGGTTGATGCAGAGCTTAAGTCATTGATTTGCGTGGTGGCCATTATAGCAGCAGACATTTTGAGTTAATAGCAAATTAAATGCAGTATATGCTGAACAAAGCCTTGCGGGAAATCATGATCATATGTGAAGCTGAGCCCAGAACATTGCAACTTGAGCTAGTTAGCAGCAATCTCAGTTATTCAACTCCACTAAAAGCACATGCATGCCATGCACTCTGTACAACGTGCACACACATTATTTCACTGTTGTTCCTAGCCTCGTTCCCATGCAGGCCATCCACGTTCATTGTTGCGCCACACCAATTAATGCAGACAGCCTGGGAACGAGACTGTATATTGTTCCATGCACTATGCCTCTGTTGATGCGTTTTCTGACGAATGCATGTTATCCCAGTGGCCCAATCTACTCCCGTCTTTATTTCCACCTGCAGGAGAAGCACCTCAGGGACTGGAGGAAGCTAGAGTGTCAAAAGGTCATCAAACACTGTCCAATTGGTGGTCACTATGGAGGACTGGCAGTGAACAGTAATGGCCTCCTAGCTGTAACAGATGATAGAAGTCAGTGCATTCATCTTATTTCCAGAGATGGGGCATTGTTGAGGTCCATTGGAGAAGGCAAATTTGATGACTGTATGTCAGATGTTGCATTTGATCTGAAAGGGAATGTATGGGTTTCTGACTACAAGAAAAGTAAAGCGGTGAAGTTGTCTCAAGATGGCCATATTCTTCATACAATATGCCATGTTGGTAGTGATTCAGTAGGTGATCAGCTGAAGCATCCTTATGGGGTGTCTGTCAGTCCAGAAGGTTTAGTCTACATCTGTGACAATGACAACCACCGCGTTGCAGTTTATGACGAAGAAGGCAAGTTTGAATTTGCTTTTGGCTCAAGAGGAAGTGGCCCAGAGTGTTTTGATGGACCTCGTGATGTAGCGTTTGGCTCAGATGACCTCGTGTACATTATTGATGCTGAGAATAACAGAGTCTGCGTGTGGTCAAAGCAGGGAACTTTTATGAGATGCTTTAGCACTGAAGATCGTCCGTACCTTGCAGCTGCCACTGATGACGGTCATTTGCTAATCACTTCATACTGTTGTGACACTGTGTTGGTGTATACCTTGGGAGGTGAACTGGTTCACCGTTTTGGAGGGAGAGGTAATGAGCAAGGGAAGTTTCGCCATCCTCAGGGGATATGTGTTGATGGCAGCGGAAAGGTGTACGTAGGGGATTGCCATAACATGCGTATCCAAGTTTTCTGGTAGCTTTATATTGTCACATAATAACTCTTAAGTATTATTGAACAGCAGTGATCTTTAGTGATTGTATGAACTGCGGAACAATACTTAAAATTATGTTTACTGTAAATTTGTAATAATTGAGTGTTTTAAATTTGAGGTGTTTGTGCATGTACGTACGTTGTGTGCATGTATATATTGCACTAGCTGGAGGACCTTGCCATGCAGTGTTGCAGCTCGCAAACGTGTGTGCATGCAAGTTACATGGGAAACTGGAGATGCTTCGGGCCCAGGTGAGGAGACATGTTGCCATGGTATCCGCATGCATGTATAATCACTATCACTGCAGTATGTTTGTAGCTGTTCACTTCTGTTGTGTTCTATGCTAACTCACCACTAAGTCTTGCTGGTATACTTTAAATTGTCAGTGCACACACACCAAACAGCTGTAATATAAATTTATTGGTTGCAATTATATTTCATCAATCTGTCTCCGCTCGCCCTCCCTCCTCCCGTTCCTCCTTTCCCCTCTCCCACTCTTATCATTTACTTGCTAGCTCTCACCTTACCTCCGGTCCCCCTCTCCCTCTCTCTCCCATAGATTGCCTCTAAAGCAGCTGACGAAGCCACTGAGGACTACTCTCCTAGTGCATGAGATTGAAGGTACAGAGGGAGGGGCTACCAAAGGGACTAGCTGTTGTTTGGGTATGATGTACAGTGTGTGTGACCTCTGCTAACCATACAGTACTATTCAGTATACATATCTCCAGACATTTTAATGTCATATTATAGAACACCCGGACACGTTTGCTTTTTGGCACCGGAAATGCCTGCCACATCAATTATTTATACTCCAGTGCCTCTAGCTAGCTGAGGGATGGTGTCATAGCAACGAATACAGTGTGTAACTGTCATATTACCTATTTGTTCCCCTTTCCTCCCATCTGCCGTGGACACAAGTCAAGAAAGGGAGGAGTCTGTAACTGATTGGTCATCAGAGTTGTCTAAGATAAACTAGGTGTTGGTATGGCCCTTTTGTGGAGTTTATTACTGGAAGCATTGTCCTTTCTTCTACATCCTGAGGGATACTGTATTGACAAAAGCAAAGAGAGGGAAGGGAGGGGAGGGAAGGGGGAGGGAAGGAGGAAGCAAGAGGGGAAGGATAAATTGCAGTACCAATCAATTCAACTAGTAATCAATCAGACTTGCTTGAACACAAGGTAAAGACAGACATCATTGTACACTATGGTTGCATAGTATACTCAGACGAGACAAATACATTGTATGATATAAATATGCATGATAGCTATATATGTACCTACAACAAAGACTAACACAGGTGCACACATAGCTATACACATACACACAGTGCTCCTATCCTAAACGTTAACTCCATTTTTGTTATATACTGAAGGAAAAAGAGAAAGGGATAACACACCTTCTCTCCCTGGCCTTGACGGCGGAGCGAGACATGTAGATAGCTACTTAGCAGTGACTGACTGTCCAGTGCAGGAGGGCTGTGTGAAGAAGGGCCAGCGATCCAGTAATGCGGTTACTTCCGATGTAACTGATCCTCCCTTGCGGCAGTTAGATTCGTAAGGCGCCCTCAATTAAGCTCTCCATCACGTGCAGCAGTTGAACTTACACAGCAAGTAACTGCACAGATCAACCCGTTTATAGCTAACTACCCTCCTGCTTCAAACGTAGCAGCTATTGTAAGCCTATTGCGAGGTCTATTGTTCAGGACAGCCATTGCGACTTGAGCTGGGTAGCCAAATGTAGCTAGCCAAATCGAATTGCCAAGCTTTCTCAGACAGAGCCATCATTCGTTTTGCTCGACCATGGCAAGGATACTGTTATTTATGGATCAACATAATTGCACATTACTATGGGCGCTCTACACAGTGCTGGTTCCCGCCCCTCCCCACTAGGCCACTCCTCAAAATGGCGGTTTGGTAGGCGGAGTATGAGCGTGAGCGCAAGACTAGTTCCTCACTAGTTTGGAAGTCCGTTTTGTCACTTGGCAAGTTTTGTTTGTCTGTCGAACATTCAATTTCCGCATTGCGTCCAGAAAACCCAGGAAAGGTGGGTGTTGTTCTGTAGCTAGTTAGCAAAGTTATGAACGTGGGTTGGAAAGTAGCAAGCTAGGCTTAGGCAGATTAGGGCTCTTCCTCACCCATCTAGGTATACCTCCCTCTCCGGAGCACTGTAGTCATCAACATGATGTGTGCATGATACATAGAAGTGGCTCCTGTTTTATTCACAGCGCTTGGTCGATTTTGCTCTTTCCCCTGCTCTTCAGAACATCTGGGGTACATTTAACAGTCTTGATGCTTTGCTCACAACTGACTTTGAGCAGAACACAACACTGCTTATAGACAGCCTACTTAGTGCCTACTCTAATCTTATGTGAGAGTGATCACACTCTTACTCAGAAAACACGTAGTTGTAGAAACACATGCTGGAATTTCCCCAGTTACCTTCTGTGTACTTTAAGGGGTGCATTTAGTATCAGGCATTTGCTTCCCCTTGCTGTAATCTCAGCCCCCCTCCCCCATGGTATTTCTAAGCACAACACTGTAGTCTATGATGCATGGTATGTACTGTGGTATGCTACTAATTGCTATTGCTGCTAAATAACAATGAAGCTTGTCTCTTTGCAGACAAGGGTGTCATTTTTATTTTGCCTTGTTACAGCCTTTTCGTTTCCAATGGACAGCTGGAAGAAGGATGCTCTGGTCAGCTTGGAGAATGACTTGAAGGTGAATCTGGGTATGATGGACCTTGTCGGTCGCCTGGAAAGGCCTGCAGGAGGGTTCATGACAGAGGCAGAGAGGATGCATGTGGAGGGAGCAGTGGATAAGTGCGAACGGGTTGGCAGGATCATTGGTATCTTGCGGGGAAAAGGTAACAAGGAGTTTGATATATTCTTGAAGATGCTCAAGGAGAGCGGGAATGAAGTGTGGGCAGACAAGATTGAAGAATCTGCTTGCCAATTTGAAGAATATCACAAAGCAAATGGTACAGAACTGTCATGCGGATAATATTTTGTTTTTTTGGGGCACTCTAGGCTGCTTGTAGACATAGTGATATGTGTGCATACATGGAGTGTGTATGGATTTTACACACAGCTACAATCTAGCATATTTTACTTGTGTGTACATGTGTTTGGTTTATAGCATACATACGTACATGAATTGGTAGTTGATCTGCTGCTATGTTCATGCTATTTCCATCAGTGTATTACTATTGCGCTACTATGTAGATCAATCTGGTCTGATGGCCATTGAGTACCCTATGGAAGGAGGCAGCAACATGTCCCTTCAGCTCTTCCAAGGAGGCCAGGTACAAGGAGAAGGGGGAACAAGGATTGTTTATGTACCTGTGCCAGGTAAGACGAACTATTGATTTTATGTGTAACAGGTAAGCTGCTGCTTCAAAACATATCTGGATGGCTATTGTGGAGACTAAATGGTTTAATGTTATTGAGGCATAATTCGATTTAAGATGGGAGGGGAGAGATTTGTTTGGGGTGGGGACCGTGGGGCAATTAGTACATTCCTGTTATTTTCTTTGTCTGGTTCCCAAACTAACACATGCATGCTCTAGGGGTCTGGGACTTAGGGTGCACGTGCAGTAACTCTGTTCAGCTCTCAGTTACAGAGTATTAAAGTGTTGGTGAAGTCAACCATATTGTCAACCATTTGATTATGAATGATCCATATTCACCCACTAAAGCATAGGCAGTTTAAGGCTTAGAATGGAGTCTGAATGGGACTGAAGTATTTCAAATGAAAATGTACTGGGAACCATAAGGTAAACTGTGTGAGCCAGGTGAGGAGTGCATAATCTAATGATAGATCTCATTGCCATGGTAATGGGCCTCTAAACGATGGTTCTAAATCACAGAAGCATTCCAACTGCTTCGTGCATGATTCTAAATCTCATAATCGTACGTTGCGGGCAGAGCTTGGGGGTTTATAAATCCCATATAACCATCTGTGGGAACTCTGTGGGGCAGTTATCATTGTAATATGATGTCATTCACGTGTACGCCATCAAGAAATGAGAGGAAGGCGAAATGTTTGGGTAAGCGAGCGGTTTTGGATCTATATCACTTAAATGGCAGCCAATCGGTGTCTCTATGCGATTTAGACAACTCAGCACTCAGGTGCTTTGCGCCCTTGAGCTTCGTGCTCTAAATTGCACAGACAACTCTTGGTCGCCATTTAACTATTACTTATGAACTGTTTTCAGTGACTCGTGGGTGTGAAGTACCCTAGTCATTGTTAGATGAATGGCTTGCATAGGTCATTTTGGTTTGTCACTGAAAATCTAGGCATTTGCTAAACCATAGTCCAATGCACTTTGCGTACTCCTACATAGCACTCTTTGTGCTTCATTACTTGCTCCCCATTCCCCTGCACTAGCCGCCTCAATTCACTGTATAGGTAGAAGAAGATGTCACTCCTTATTATTATACAGAGATACTTTTTGTGATGTTGCTCAATCTATACCATTCCCTATAATGATATTCATTTATGTATATAAATATCATTAATCCTGCAACCAGTTACCATTTATACACTACCACTGACTACTTTAGTTTAGTGCTTCCAAGTATAAATGTACATGGTCACATAATATTGTACAGAAACAACTTCAAATACTGCAAATATTGTAAGTGGGTATATGTGTCAAAGTAATACTCTTTGTGTGACTGTGCTTTTCTATCATATAATACTACTACTACTTTAATAGCTGCATTATGAAACAGCGACTTAGATTGACATTGTCTTCTTCACAGTTTTAGTAAGTGTACATTTCAGATCTTAGACTACCTTCCAGTTGAGTTTCAAGAGCGCTTCTATGTAGCATTTTTTGCTGAATTACATTAATATTGAAGCACACATAAATTTTATCAAACTATTGACGTGAACACTGTAATTATATTGTATATACGTATGAGTGTAATAGAGAGTAGCTCCTACAAGATTGACCATGCAGTGCTTTTGTCAACAACAGCAGAGACAGTGCCTCAAGCGTTACAATGTTCACAAAACATAATTATATTTTAACCTGCTTCTAACCCACCTCTTCCCACTTAGTGAAACATGCCTTTTGTATGTTGTGTATTCTAAACTAATGGTACCTACATTGGTGCTTGTTCATGGTACCTTGCATGCCCTCTCATTCACGTGTACTCAAGATTTTCACGTTCAGTATATGGTACACTTTCCTTGTCTTGTTGTGTAGTGTTGAGGAGAAAACGATCTAGATCATCTGCAAGTTCAGGAGACTTCCCATCTTGTCCTGCCGAGAAGAGGACAATGGACGAATACATGAAGATGAAAATGGATCTAGTGAGACAAGATATGAAGAGCTTACGAACTAAATGTGATCGAGCAATTCGCCTGCTCTATCATAATGCCACTTCCCGCATTATACGACTGTTGGAACCCCACCTGGGTGAAGTGAAACAAGTATTTCGAGTTAAAAAACTCGTGGGGCGCCAGGGCACCCCTGAACCTCGAACTACTTGCTAGCAATTTTCCTATGTACGTTCAGTAAATCAAATAGTTGGGGGTACAGTATTGTTGCTGGCCTGAAAGATACATCAAGACACACTAGACCGTTGGGTTTGCAAGAGTTTCAAGTCTCCAGAGCAGCCAGTCATATCCAGTGAAAGCATCCCTACCAAACTGTCAAATGTTTGCCTACTGCTTTTTGATCTATATGACATTCTGAATGAGCAATTGTTACTTTGTGCCTGGAGGAGGAGTGTGCTGGCTAAAAGGCTACCCTATGATGACTATATGAGCGAATCATGGCTATAATTATGTGTCATGACTCGCAGGTCCTCCAGGTTATTGGCCTACGGGCACTTCTGTTGTATTTAGGGCTGTACCTCGCAGAAAAACAGTTAAGTAAGGTAAACTAGGGTAATTCCGGAAACACTTCACAGGAATCGTACGTAGCACCACAACTATTGTACCAAACTTTCTGAAACTTACACCATATATGTACCAACCTGTTGTCTCAAGACGCACAACGTTTCAAGGGAGCTGCTCGGTCGACGACGAAATGCGCTCCATTTCCTCACTTACTCCGAAAATCCATACTTCCGATAATTCCGGGAATTCAACGTTTCGCGAATGTTGGAGGCAGCAGAGGACTTTTGCAGATGTCTCTGCAAAGCCACGGGACAGCCCTGTAACTGAGAGTGCCTCCCTAAGAGAAATTTCAGTAATAGGGAGCGCAGTAGCAGGAAGTCGTTGACAATAGAACAGTAACCACGCAATTCCTCTGTTGGCACAAACCTAACATCCTGGAGCACCTAGCAGCAGTACCTGGTGTCCTCTTCTTCTAAACTTGTCGATATGGCTGGTACTTTGCTCTTTCTTCACTTTATCGTCACACCGTGTGATGTGGACGCTGAAAAAGCTGCCATATTTCTTCACATCAACTTCCCTACCTCCATCAATTTCGCATCTAGCTGCTGTTTGATCCCTTGTACATGTTGCAAGGATGATAAGGTAGCTACAGTGTCGTTCTCGTTGAAATATTCAAACATTCCCGCCAACGCGATCGAAGTGTCTGACGAAGTCATTATCCGAGCGTAAATGATTCGCTATACAAAATGGTGGCGGAAACCGTCTTGTAGCGATTTTCGTTCCCCTGAAAGCTTCGTACTAAAAGGTGGGGTGATGGTAAGTTAGAAAATCGAAGCAAAGTCTGTGTTTATCCTGCAGTGCTTGGCCGACAAGCGCAGAGGTTTCACGTTTCTGGAATTACCCTGTTTCCGGAAATACCCTGAATTACCTTAAGCTTCCTACCACAATAATATTACTTAAACATGTTCTAGAAAGACTTTGCGTTCTTTGGATACACGGCGAAATCTAAAGAAAGATGGTTTTGATCCTAGCAAACAGAACGCGTCGAGCGCGCGGCCATTTTACAATGTCCGTTAGTGATAATTGGAACTGTATCTCGCAGAAGAGACGTTCCTTAGGCTTTTTATTAGTATCACTCTATTAACACATGTTTATGACCACATTTCGTTCGATTCAAACACGGCGAAACGTCATTAGAGAGGATTTAAAGCTTTGTAAAGAACGACGTGAGCGCCGCCATTTGCAAAATGACAGAAATATATATATATATATATATATATATATATACGAACATGAAGCCATACGTAGACCTAAATCTGAAAACAATATAGGGGCGCCTTCGGCGCCCCAAAAAGCAGCCAATTTTTACCTTCAACTAGGCCTCCATGAAGATGAAGAACAAGTGAAACGAAGCGATGTTCAGTCTGCAGAATCTGTCAGCGAGCTCCTCAGCCAAATGTCAATCGAAGCTAAATGGGATAATACAAGTTTCCTGCAACAAGCTGTAGATGCAATCCCCCCTAAGGCCCTTGAACGGGAAGTTGCTGAAGCCATCCTTTCACACTACAATCTTCACCTGGCCACTTACGAGAAGGCCACATTGCTGAAAGATGATATTGATAAGAGGAAGGAATCCGAGAACAAGGATGAAGGTAGACAAGTTGTCGCAGAAAGTGAACTTGCTCTACTGGAAATTACTTCATCAAAATCTCTCAGTGAGTTCACTTGTGAGGATTGTCACCATCTCCAAGTTCGTATCCTCAGCCAAACTTTTGGCATCCCCGCAGAGAAGATTAGCTGCCTCAAAGCAGTGGATATTAAGAGCACAACTGTCACCTTCCGCATTCCCAATGGGTTCACCTATGTTATAATGCAGCGCAGCACTCAGTTAGAGACCGTTTGGATACTCCTGGATTTAGACGTCATTGAGGTGGCCATCTCAGGGTTCACCTTCAAACCTACTGTGGACTGCTTCTTGATACTGTTGAGGGAAAGCAAGTCCTTCACTGCTGACCTTCTGGGAGTGACAGAGGTGAGGCTTTTAAGTGTGGAGTAGCGGCATGCACAACAATTGAGAGAAAACGTCAACATTATGTTCTGCGGCTTCTGCCCAAACATCTTCACCTTGTGTTTCAGTACCACATATTTTACTACTTTTAAATTATTACAGTATGTTGATTATATTACCTAACACCTTCTTTCACACAGGTCCTCCCATATCAGATGTACTGTTTGATCGATCCAGACACCAAGGTAAGTAGCTGTGTAGCTTTGCTAGCAGGTATCTATGTACATATGGCCATTGCACCGTATTTGTAATATGTATAATATTGTACAACTGACTGTACATGTCTCTATTTCTACGTATATATATGCTGAGGTCAACAATCAGCAGGAAAATTGTCTTTGGCAAAATGCCAGCTTTGCTGCTGTGCAGTAATCCAACATTTTTAATTGGACTCACAGTAAGTAGTTGCTGTGTTCCCTGTACAGGAACCTTTATCTGGTTGTCCGCTTGGTACCAGAAGGATTGCCCAGCAGTGGAAATCACACGGTTCGTACACAAGAATGTGCCTGTATCTGTCCCTACTTACCTTTCAGTTAATTAATCTGAAATGATCTACAGTGACTCCTGCCATGTGCTGCTACTAAACTATTTTACTTGTGATTTAGCTACCCAATCAGACAATTTTGGAGCTGAAGCCAATCTGTTGGATGCAAGCCAAGAATCAGTGGATGAGCAGTCTCTCACTGCACCTGTAAGTTTAGTGTACAAGGATAGAACTGCAGATGGTGTACAAATGGTAGAACTGAAGATAATGTGTTTCTTGATGCTTATTCGTCTTCAACTGAATGTTCTGCACAAAATAGTCATGTATTCTATGTATTCCAAAGGTGAAAGGGGAAGAGGAAACCAACTACAAGTCAGAAGACATAGCGACTGGCGGCATTGAGCTGCCACCCTATGTCCAGAAGTTGGAGGATGAATTAAAGGTTTCTGAGGAGAAGAGGTGGGAGCTGATTCATGGCAACACAGCCTTGCAGAACAAGCTGAAGGCCAGTCAAGAGGAGGCAGATTGTGTCCACCAAGAGATGACTAGCCTAGAAGAAAGACTGCTGCCAGTAATGAGGGCACGGGTGAGGAAGATGGTCAATTTCAGGCAATGTACTCTGTTTTGCTGTGTGTGATCCAAACTTTCCTTACTACAGGTGGATCCACCTCCTATTCCACAACCACCTCTGTCCACCACAACGCATCCACCACCACCTCCCCCAGAACCAGCTGCCCAGTCTGCAGTGAATGAACTAGCAGCTCAGGAAAAACAGATTGAGGATCTAGAGTCTGAGAATAGTGTCCTTCGGAAAACGTTGACTCGGCAGACTGAGAAATATGACCATGACATGGAGATGATCACTCAGGTTTGTAAATCTGTTTCTGGGTCTCTCTAAATTGTGAACCCAAAACAAAATTTAGAATACAGAATGGAGGATCGTATGTTGCGCAAAATGGCTGCAAAGGTGAATTTATGTTGCTGTGTATAGAATTTCAAACGAAACTAGGTGAATTCGGCGCATTTACGATTGTATCTTGGCAGTTTGCCCAGAAATTGCTTCCAGACTTTACATTGCTTCTAGTAGTCGAATAATACACGTAACAGCAGAAATGTGTTGCTTGCAGATGATTTATTTGCCAGAAGTGAACAGGCCTTCAAGCAGCATACTAGCGTCACAGCCTTAATCCTACAGCTATAGCAATGGAGAGTTCAGTTTATCAAGTACCCTGCCCTCCTTCAGAGAGTGACTTACTCATTGAGGATGTCATTCGTGGTCGTCTAAATGACGATCATAGGACTCTCCTCTCTGCCTTGGAAGTGACAAACACTTGATAGTGTCAACTATGTGCACCACTTTCATTGCATCGCTTTCCTGTATGTAACTCTTTTATGTTGCTACAGCTTTAGGTTTAAGGCTTCGACATTGACTCTTGTGTGTCTTGATTTCACAGTCTGTTTCTTTCCGGTGAATCATGATGACGCTAGTACACTACTTAAGTTAAGACTTGTTCAATTCTGGCGAATTATTTGTAAGGAATACATTTTGTGTCTTGCTCAATGCCCATTGCAAGAAGTGGTTTGGAATCTGGTATTGATTTCTGAGCAAGCTGTCGGTTACGATCATGTATGCATCGATTTCACTCTGTTTCGTTCAAAATTTTGTATGTAGCAACTTCTAATTCTTAGCAGCCATTGTGTGCAACTTTCGATATGCCGCCATATTCTGTATTACGTTCCAGGTCTGCAATTTTGAGACCCCTTCTTTAGTATGCTATGTTTGTTTGCACCCATTCTCCTTTCACTTTAAACTGGTGCTGTGTCACTGTGTATTCATATTTTTATTTCTTGCACCATTTTCACATGTGTTTTTCTACACAGAGCCTGTCAACCTCAGACCCTATTACAAACACAATGCTGCAAGCTGCATCAGTGGGTAGTCAGCTGGTGGTGCAGCACCTTGTGAAGCAAATTGTGAATGTAGAAGACAAGGTAAATAGGGATAAGTTAACAAAGGTACCGTACAGTGAAATGGGGATGAGGATATGAGTTCAATTAGGAAGGGAGGATGAGGATTGAAAGTGTAAACAAGAGGTAGAAACAAGAAGTGTGAATAGGATTTAATGAGATTTTTAGTGCCAATGCAACGAGTATTTCGGAAGGCTGAATAATGTTGGAGGTAGAAGCTGTGACCTTGGTTTAACCGTGCTGTTCTTCACCAAGAAGTAGAGTGCTGTGTTTTGTCTTTGCTGTGCAGAGTGGCAGGACCCCTCTGTTGATAGCAGCAGAAAAAGGGCATATTGATTTGGTCAGAAAGCTAGCTGGACAGTATGACGGAGATTTCTTCCACAAAATGAAGGTACATATATGGAATGGATGGCTATGATATGATAGAGGCTCATTGCCACATTGTGTCTTCTTCAAATGGGAATTGTTGAGCAAATTTTATGTGGCACAAATAAAATTAATGACAACTGGACGTTTTGGCCCAGAAGGCCTTCAGAATCTTCAGCTGTTACACACAACCTTTTTCAGCTGTTACACACACACTGTGTAACAGCTGAATAAGGTCATCTGAGCTGGAATATCTGTTGTCAATTATTTGTGCCACGTAAATTTGCTCAACAATTCCCATTTGAAGAAGGATTACTATGTAATAATGCGCATTTGAACAAACATGATCATGCTGTTACAGTTACACCTACCTCCCCGCCCTCCCAAACTCCTCAAGAACTCCCGGAATGCCCTCCACTTGGCAGCCTACAGAGGCCACCTACCTGTCCTGCAGTACCTCTGTCCTAAGTTTGGAGACAGAGTACTTGACAGTGATGGGAATGATGAGAATTGCCTGGACATTGCTCACAGGCTGGGACGAAATGACATTACAGAATTCCTCACAGAGAACTACCCACAGCTGGAGAGGAAGGTGGGTTGGGGAAGAGGTGCATTTGTACATATTGGGTAAGCTAGAAGTACCATACAACCCTTTCACATGGACCGTTTAATCCGGAATCGTGATCCGGATTGAATCCGGGTTCGACACGGATTAGCGTTCACACGGCGACCTCACGATTGGGTACCAAACCCGAATTTTAAAACAATGGCAGACAATCACCACGTTTTTGATAGCATTTTTCTCGCTGCGCTGGAGGGCCTATGCCTGACCAAGCTAGAAGACGACTGACAGCAGTAGCGCAATGCGTATGAAGCACAATCCGCGGGTTCTAAGTGGGCATCCAACCTACGCGTGAGTCGCCTGACTCACCCTCGATCTTACCGAAAAGGATATCATTTCCATACGATCCCAGTAGCTCTGTGCAGATGGTTGCGTCCGACTATCTGCCCAAAAAAGCCTTGACAGTTCGTCTGCCACGTCTACTCGCACGCCGCCATTTTTAACCCGGATAAATGTGGGTCGAACCCACCTCACAAGCAGGGTTAGAACCCGGATTACAACTCGGATTTATCTGGGTTCGACCCGGATTCGACCCGGATTTGACCTCAAATTTTAACACGCTAACCCGGGTTAAGCGGTCCGTGTGAAAAGGGTGATACTGTATTCGTTCTAATTTTCGGGATGTATTTTTTGGGATCGCATCTTGCCTGAGGTAATTTACAAATGTTTTCTTGCAAAGCCTTTGTAACTCCCTAATGTCTACCAGTAGTAGGAGGATTTTCATGTTTTGCTTTATGCCAATAATACACAGCTAAATTCATGAAAATGCTGAACCAAGATATGTGGACGCATGCGTACTAATTTTCTCAGTTCTTAAATTTGAAAATTAATGCTCCTTCATGACTACCTTATGCAAATCCATTGCATTACTACTTACGTAAGCCTGAAAATTTTACAGTTAACCCCACTTGTCTACCAGGTGTATGCTATGATCTAACAACTGGAAGAATCACTCGTCACTGATTTATGTTTTATGTTAAGATTTATGTTGACAGTGTCATTGTATCTAAACATGGCTAATTATAGCCAGTGTTTATAATATACCTTCATAATAATATTGTCATGTTTCTCTGCTTCCAGTTCATATAACAGTGTAAATGCTCCCATCTATCACTGACAAATGCCTTCTCAAAATGTATGGGCACGAGATTATCTAATTCTTTGCAATAGCTAATTAATCTAATTACATTGCTACTGTACTACAACACACATATCTAGACATTTGTATGTTCATCTTTCTGTTTTGCAAACTTCTATTGATTGAATTTCATGCAAGGTATATAGTTGCTGGAAATGCTGACATTGTATCCCTAGAACTAGGAGGTGTGTTAGTTACGTGTAGTGCATCTATTTCTGTGTTCACAGATTCATGCTGACAGGGATTCTCAGCTGACACTAAAGAGGTACTGTACACTGTATTTAAGTGTAGAAGTAACTGCATGCTGTATGGGACATTGTACTTAGTCCTCACGCTGCTGTATATGGCATGGATTGCAGAATACCATACAAGTGCTTATTGCTGTCAGTCACACGCATCTTCCCCTATTCTGCCTGTGTTGTACTGTAAATTAATCTCGGTAATTTGTCAATCATGTCTATCCTACTCTGTCGGACTCGCAGACACCACTGGAGGCTAAAGGTCTCAGGCATGGGTAGTGATGTAGCCCTCCCTCCATCATACTCCATGAAGCAAGCACAATATAGTGTTCAGATAGTGGGTGAGGTGGAGTTTAGGAGTGACTCCAAGTCCAAACAGTTGAAGGCAGTCAGTGGTACTGAGTGGATGTACCGGAGAAGGGCCCTAGAGAGAGGCAGACAGGTGTGTGTGTTTGTGTGTGGCATGTGTGTCTCTGTGTGTATGTGTTTGAGTGTGTGTGTGTGTGTGTGTGTTGTGTGTGTGTGTTGAGTGTGCATGCATGTGTTGTGGTTGCTTCGGCAAGTACATTTATTTAATGGATTAGACTTTTTACCGGAGTGTAGTAGGAGTGGATCTTCATCTGTCACGTTTACACTCGCCTTTGGTATAGGTTGCAGCCACTGATCTCTGTGTGCGTCCATTCACCAGCTTCCACCGTTGGCAGGCAGACAATGTTCAGGAGGAGGATGAGGAGTCCTGTGAAAAATGGCTCCTACATCAGTCTCCAGAGATGACCACTGTGAGGGAGGCAGAGGAGTACAGACCAGGAAGAGTCAGATACAGATATACCACTAGAAAGGTGCCTGAGGTACAAGGCGAAATGGTGTGTGTGCTTGTGTTCTTATGCATTACTGTAGTACAAGTATGGTATTTTGCATGTAATACAGTATGGATGCATGCACACACATGGTCATCTGGCTTACTTGTTTTGTTGTGAAGCATTGAGTAGCACCAATATAGCTATGATTCAGCGAAGGAACTGGCCAAACTTTCTCAGGGTCTGGTACAACGACACAGGGAAAAGAATAACTGGTCAAAGGAAAGAAGACATTTGTATAAAAAAATTTTTATTCAGAATTAGCATGTGACAAAGTGTGCTGGGAAGATGTGAAATAGGGGAGTAGGTAGGAGGGGAGGCTGCTATGTTCTATGTATAGTGACATGGTATAGAGGGAGTAAGCAGGGGCTAAGGACGTAAGTATGGAGGTGCCCATTGTCCCTGTTCTTAATTAATGTCGTCTTGGACAGAGAAAGTGAAGGACACATTTATTGCAATAATTGCAAATGACTGTTGTCTTTGCTATTGAGGTTACAACGTTTTTGTTCTTCTTGCTCGTCATTAATGAAATGAAGTTCCAGTGATGGACAATATAGACCTCTTTGAGACCTTGCTTATCCATCGCATGGTCCTTAGGATTTTCGATGACATTTTATGGCTCTAATATTAATTGGTAAATCTCAACAGTCTGGATCCTTGCATGTGCAACATGTGGTTATCAATTTTGCATACACATCCTTGGGTTTCGCTGTTAGCTTGTACATCAGATAACCTACTGTATAACTGCATAATATCATCACCTATTCAGATGAGCTGAAACTAGAGCATTGCTTGATTGACATACATATAAAACATGCTTGCAGCAATACTAGCTACTGACTGCAGTTTTTAAACAATGTGCAAAATTGTATGTCAAAACATTCCTGTGAACAATGATACACAATTAAGGCCTTTGTCTGCTGTTCTACAGAAGAAATAAAAGCTGAGTTAAAAGCAGACGAGCAGAAACTATGCTTGCTGTTTATCTCCACAATGTACGTTGCCATTGTAAGAACAACAAATTTCGGGACATATTCATGCTCTCCCCTCCCCACTTCAAATCTTTAATCAGGTTGCCATAGAGACGTTGAGCAGAACTTTGTACTGACCTTTTTAGGGGCTGCCTGCAGCAGCCCTTATATTGTTTTCAAATTGAAGTTTTCATCACGGCTGTTTCGAGGCGGCAGCTTAGTTTTTGCGAGTAAATTGGAAACGGGAATCCAACAGTTGGCGTATTCGAAAGGACGGCCTTGTTTTTAGCCTTTTTCTCCGTGATCTCTTGGGCAATCACTACGTTGCGGCAAGGACAGGTAAGCTAGATAGTTGTTAATGTGCTTATGGTTTTAAAAGCGTTGTTCACGCCTTTTCACTTGTGATATATGGACATATACTTTCTTATGTTCAATTGCTTGTAGCGCGATTCTCCGGGTTTTCCTGAAATGATGTTATACGTTTTGGGATAGTCCAGCCATCATACAACACTGTACTGTTGAGAGTGTTCTACTGCCATTTTCCTACAACCCGTTTTAAGAGCAAATATTTTGGTTATTATTGTGAACAGTGCAGCCATCTTTGTTGGGCTGACTGCATATCAATGCTTCTTTACAGGATGCCAGATTGCATCAGAGCAGTGCATTCTTTGAAATGCAAACTGCTGTACCCATGTGGCTGAAAATTTATGTACATATAGTTACTGTTGTTATACTAATAGTACTAAAATGCAATTTCAACTATGCATCCTAGAAACACTCTGCATGCATGCAGCGTAGCAGTGCTGCTTTTTCAAACATTGTACTGTATTGTATAAATTGTATTGAAACATGTGTGGGGATTGCACTGCAGTTGGCTGCATGGAAAGTATCATTAAAATCAACACGTTATGAACAATACTGTATAGCTAATGCATCTGATGTTAGTAGGTTGCTATAGCTATATTTTGTAATCTAATTTTTTATCTTGTCCTTCCTTAGCTTATACCTGGTTACAACACTTCCTTTCACAAACACCCAATCAGAGCCAGATAGATATGTTGGGGGGATGTCCTCTGCAGCTGTTTCCACCCCCGGCCCCCATTCCTCTTTATACAGGTAATTAATTGTCATTGTCAACTGGCTCATCGGGCATGCATTTAAATCCTGTTCATCAGTTTCTGTGTTTGCATGTATTTAGCGCAGGTGTACATGTCAATGTGACACCAGACTGGGTGTTCCTTTGCATACAGGCAAACAGTGGTGCCTTGTTTAGGTCACCCTATCTTGTTCCAAGCCCCCAATTTACTTTACTCAGCCTTCAAATGGTTTGCAGGCATCTTTAGACCAGCTGGAAGCTTCTCAAGGTCCTATGGGAATCTTCTGCTGGGGTCTGGTGTCCCCACCTTAGCAACACTTTTGTTTGCCAGTGACAGGAGAAACTGTTCTAGCTCACCCTAAGCAGAAGATGCATCTCTTCAACGGTGCATGATGGAGTTGAAGTCACACGCTGAACAGGATTTAAATGCATGCCCGATGAGCCAGTTGACAATGACAATTAATTACCTGTATAGAGAGGAATGGGGATGGGAATGAGGATTGCATTTTAGTACTATTAGTATAACAACAGTAACTATATGTACATAAATTTTCAGCCACATGGGTACAGCAGTTTGCATTTCAAAGAATGCACTGCTCTGATGCAATCTGGCATCCTGTAAAGAAGCATTGATATGCAGTCAGCCCAACAAAGATGGCTGCACTGTTCACAATAATAACCAAAATATTTGCTCTTAAAACGGGTTGTAGGAAAATGGCAGTAGAACACTCTCAACAGTACAGTGTTGTATGATGGCTGGACTATCCCAAAACGTATAACATCATTTCAGGAAAACCCGGAGAATCGCGCTACAAGCAATTGAACATAAGAAAGTATATATTCATATATCACAAGTGAAAAGGCGTGAACAACGCTTTTAAAACCATAAGCACATTAAAAAACTATCAAGCTTACCTGTCCTTGCCGTAACGTAGTGATTGTCCAAGAGATCATGGAGAAAAAGGCTAAAATATATTGCGCGTGTCTTTGCGAGGGAGATACCCAGCACCTCGAGGCCAGTTCCCAAACCCAAACTAAACTGCCGCCATTTATATTGTGCGAAACCAGGGGGGGTCGGTCAAGGTCACGTGTGTCGGCAAAATGGCCGACGCGGCTGCTCTTTACTGTGTATTTTACCTATACTAGCAAAGAGCAGACATATTTCGAGAAACACGTCGCATCGCTTGTTTCTTTGCTTCTGAGCACACAGTGGGACAAGGGCTATCAGAAAATGAACCCTTCCTCGCCCTTCCCCAGCATCTAGGTAGGTTTTGCGAGCATTTTCCAACACCGGTGTACGAGTGTTCGCTGCTGCTGGCTACGAGGCAGATGAAGCCTAATCTGGAGTACCGAGCAAGTGCTCCTGTGGAAGTGACTCCTTAGAAGCTGGTAGCGAGTCTTCATTGGTCACTTCAGGACTGCAAGACTGATAGGTAACTCTGGTTGACTGCTTCTGCAATGGGAGTGCAATCGGCAGCCACGTCCTTGCAATCGTCTTGGTTCTGTACACGATTTGTCACATTCGATAGCAGGGATGCTAGAAATGGCTTAAGCGTGCTGGCAATCCTCAGGAAACGCTGCGATAACTTGCAAAACTAAATCGTGAAAGCCGTCAGACAATTAAGCCCAATCCACCGTATGGCTCCTTGGCTACGTACGTACGGGTCATACCAGGGGCGCGAATGCAGTACAAGGCCCTGCCATGGCTCAGGGTATGCACATTCGGCCTTGGAGCACGGTCAGCTAACATATGGATACGCGATTGAAATGTCAGGAATGCAATTATTGAGGTGCTGGTATTGCGCAATCCCAGGACTTGTCCGACCCCCCCTGGTGCGAAACAGCCGTGTTCATATGGCTTCATGTTACGGATATATATATATATATATAATACGCCAACCTACGGTTGTACGTCAATGTTTACATTTGTATTGAATGTATTGGACGAAGTATTGGGTATAGGGAATTTATATTGTCGGCCAATTTATTCGGCCGGAAGTGGACCGTTTGCGAGGCCAAAGGACTTTGAAAACCGGCTTCTAAGCGACGTCTTAGCGAACTTTGGACGTTTTCTTCCGCCTCTGATCCTGGAACAGACTCTTACAGCACTTCTGGCCGACGGGCAAAGACACAGCGGATCAGGTGCATTACCCGGACCAGCGCCGTACGTGCCAATTACGCAATCGCATGACGTCACATGCACGCGTGTCGAGTAATGACGTCATTTACATCACGTGACACCCACCAGACAAGGAGAAAGAACCAGTCGTCAAGGGAAAGCGAGAAGATGCGAAGGCAACAGTTAATGACGTCACTGGAAGAACTTGCCGTGGAATTCGTGTGCCATCCACTCCTGTTGGCAATTGTTAGATACAGCAAGAAATTCGGTGGACCTGGGATCAGTTGGCAATTGTTAGATACAGCAAGGAATTCGGCGGACCTGGGATCAAGAGATGAGTCACACACGCACTCGCTGATGTAACTGTTCTTGTTAGCTGTAGTCATAGCTGAAACCGTGACATATTGCTGCGAAAAACCCAATGAAATGAAAACAAAAAGGTGTAAAGAGTGGTAGCTAAGGAATACAAGATCAGAAAGTGAGTTTGTTGACATTGATTGTAATCATGAGAGGTTACTAGCTAAGTCCAGGAAACAGTAGCAAATTTACAAACTCAGCTTAAACCAGGTAAATGTCAGCAATATGCTCAAGAATCTTGTCAAGTGCCTGTTGTGCCGTTGTGCCATACCGTTCCCGCCACATAAATTCATCAAGGTATGAGGGTAGCTGTCTGGCGTCCACACCCTTCATTCGTTTAAACCTAAGCTTGACCCGGGCCCAATAAGATTCCACGTTCTGGGTGTGGACGCCAGTAGTCGGGTCAACAAAATGTAGTGAGTGGTTTACCGTTTGATAGCTCTGCACATTTGGCAGACTCTGTACTCGACGATAAGCACTCCACTCATCAGAATATACTGTTGTGCCAGGAAGTACATGTGCTTGGATGAGTGGGAGGAGAGTGGCTGCTGTTCTGTTCTGAACTATTTGCATATAGCCCAGAGCTGGCCTCTGACTACAATCGACAAGCCCAAACACCCAAATTTCCTGGCTTGTTGCACGGCCTCTGTGGTTCTATTGCATGGGATTGAAGAACAATTTTTGTATGAAACAGATAGACACTCTGAGTAGAAAGAGAGAGAAATGATCCTTGCTTATTTCTTTACCTTTGGCTTATGCCGAAAAAGGCTCTCATCTATCTGCACAGTGTGGCCAGGTCCTCCCAGTTGAATGTTCATTGATGTTAATTTCGTAGAGCAGATCTCCCGCAGCCATTGATATACATCAATGGCTGTGTGCCTGGAGATTTCTGCCTCTTCCATGGCATCTGTTACCGAGTATTCCCTCACCCACCAGTAGATGAGAATCAACCACTTACGGCGCTGGTCCGGGTAATGCACCTGATCCGACACAGCTTCGAGACAGCGCCCAACAGGTCATCGACTTCGCCCCGCGCCTTCTTCGATAATGGCCGCGCCCGCCTCAGAGGACTTCACTCCGCCGCCTGGAACACATGACAGGAGCAACGTAGAAACTGGTGAACGCCGTGATATGTAGACGCTAACATTCTTCAACCGTTTGTAGCGTTGAAAAGCTTAACTCGCACGGTTGCCCTTCTGAATGCTCTTCAGAACCTTGCCCACGCGTACTGCGCTGTAGCAAACGTACGTAGCTTTTGCCATCACAGACCACTAGCTACTATGGCGACTGTGAGTTCCTTGGTACATTATGTTTCTGTAAACACTTACTGTAAATGCATGTGATACATATAAGCAGTCATGTGTCTGTCTTTGCTGGAGATTTCTCTGTGCATGTGTGTGTGTGCGTGTGTGTGCGTGTGTGTGTGTGTGTGTGTGTGTGTGTGTGTGTGTGTCTCATGTGTCTGGTGATAGTGGTGTGTGTGTGTGTGTCTGTGTCTCATGTGTCTGGTGATAGTGGTGTGTGTGTGTGTGTGTGTGTGTGTGTGTGTGTGTGTGTGTGTGTGTGTGTGTGCTAAGGTTACTGAGGTATTAAGAAACGATGTCATGTTTACCTATTGTGAGTGACAGAGCTGCAACCAAAGGGAGCAAGTATTTCGAGTTGGGGCGGCAGCCCCATGAGTTTTTAACTCGAAATACTTGTTCAAGCTGGTGTGAACAGATTGCTACCAAGCCATCTGTTCTATGACTTCTTGCTGCAGGGTTTACTGAACCATTGGCATTCTCCAATAGCCTACAGCCAAGTAGAGAATGGTGAAAGATCTAGCTTTTTGCCAAATTTCGCCAGCCAACCTCTTGCATACCGGTACAGTTTGCCATCAAACAATCACAGGGACACCTATGGCATAGTGCGTCACAGGGGAAGGGGAGCACATGTCGAGGCCATATTTAGAGCTTGCCCAAGACAGGATTTGCAGTTACTACCTATAATTTATATTGCATTTTTGTAGGTATAGCAGTTGTAGCTGAACAAAATGATGAGTATTACCATAAATAATCTAAAGAATTTAAAAAATCTAAAGTACGTAAAGTTCCAGCGGTCTTGCCTCGACCCGCTCTAAAAATTGATTTATTGGCCGTCTCAAAAGTTCGGGAAAACCTTTATTTTTGGCAAAGGTAAGGTTATATCGCTGTTAATTTTGCCCCCCTGTTTAATTAATCAAAACGAACGCTTCTCCAATACTGGGATTCCACATCTCCTTGTAGACATGATATCCGCAAATAACACACGATACTGTGACAAAGAAAATGCCAGCGACGGCCATTATCTGTACAGAGCCTTCCTAAAAGTGGCAGCAGAGAGCGCTCCAATTTCGCAAGAAGGCTCTAATTTTCGCAAGAAGACAACAAAGAAGATCATAATGCCTCCTAAATTTTAAAAGGTTAGATTTGAAATGCACATAAAGTTTACGTATTTTTAGAATATTTATGGCATGCATAAATGTTTGGAATGTGCTTGCATGCTTTGCTGGATGATATCTGCAGCAAACAAAGTTGTTTGAATTACTGTAATCTCTTTCTTTCCTTCAGGCTATTGGCGACGCAGACGATATGACCCCTGTTGAAAGCTTGGATGGCAGAGTAGAAGAGCAGAGCAAAATGATCTCGCTCCCTGCAAAGGCAATGAAGGACAAATCTAAACTCATTGAAAAAGGTACTCCAGATGTATACCAACTTCCAATGACATGCATTCTGGATGACAAGAAAAATGGTGTGGCAAAATATATTATTGGCAAATCGCCAGCAGCATATTCACGCCCACATGAGTATGTTGTGATGTTGGTTGGTGAGACTGGAGCAGGTAAAACCACACTGATTAATGGAATGGTAAATTATATCCTTGGAGTTGAATGGAAAGACACATTTCGTTTCCAACTCATAAATGAGGGGGTAGTCAGTCAGTCTCATAGCAAGACTGAAGTCATCACTGTATATACAGTCTACAGACAGGATGGCTCTCCTTTCCACCACACACTGACTATCATTGACACACCTGGATTTGGATATGTGGAAGGCCTGGAAAGGGATACATTGCTTTCTGGCCAAATACGCAATTTTTTCCAAAAGGGTGGTGTAAAAGGCGTTGATACTATTCATGCTATATGCATTGTTACTCACGCATCTATAGTTCGGCTAACCCCCACTCAAAGGTACATCTATGATTCCATCTTGTCTATTTTTGGTAAAAACATTACAAGCAATATCTTCCTCATGACCACATTCGCTGATAGTAACAGACCACGAGTTCTGGATGCTGTAAGAGAAGCACAAGTTTCCTTTTGCTTTGACTTCCACTTCAACAACTCTGCGTTGTTTCCAAAGCAGCATAATGTACGATCTGCTGGTGACTTTGAGAGAGACCTTGATCAGATGCACTGGAAGCAATACTTTATTAGTTTTGCAAAGCTCTTCAGACAGCTTGTAACAATGCAAGCTGCAAGTTTAACACTGACAAGTGAGATGTTGGATGAGCGCCGGCAGTTGGAATCTGTCAGTCAAGGCTTGCTGGGTCAAATAAAATTCATGGTTGGAAATATTAATGAGCTGACACAAGAGAGAGCTGTGATGGAAGAGAACAAGGCTAAAATTGCAGCTAATGAAAGTTTTTTGTACACAGTGAGTACGCAGAAAATCATCAAACGCAATATCGCTGGCACTGGGAGGTATGTCACCAATTGCTTAACATGCAACTTTACATGCATGCCATGATAACTGCAGCTACGCAGACAATGCTGACAAAATCAAATGCAGTTCAATGGGAAATGGCTCGTGCACAGTATGCCCAAAGGCATGTCAATGGGATAAGCATGTAAACAGCCCATGGTGGTTTGATGCCACTGAAAAGGAAGAGGAGCGATCCTACCATGAGCTGAAGCAGCGCTATGATCATGAAGCATATGCAAATATGTCCAGGGTGCAGGTAATGGTAGCCAACATTGAAGCAGAGATTGTCCACACGTATGAAATGACCAGATGCATGATTGATAGAGCACAAAGGATCCTTCAGCGTCTTGATGAAATAGCCCTCAGACCCAATCCACTTTCTGTGGTGGAGTATATTGACCTCCTTATCCAATCTGAGCAAGATCAAACAAAGAAAGGTTTTTTGAAACGAATCAAGTATCTCAGAGAAATCCGTGAACAAACCATGCACATGAAACATGTGCAAGATATGGCTAAATGGCATACAGAAGCAGAGGGAAATGTCTCTAGAATGCCTAACCCTAAGGTCAACTTCACATTCGCAAATATTTGGTCTCGAGCAGTATCTTGATTCTTTTGACTGCTCAACAGAGATGTAGTCAGCATGTTGTATTTTCACCAACTATTTAACTTGTAGCAACCCATGCACCATTTTTTCTCATGCAAGTAATTTTATAACATCTGTGTAAGTACATTCTCTATCTATGCACATCGAGATTATAGCTGTCACCCAATCATTTGGTGGGCAAATAATTATAATTATTTTTCACTTACACGCATATGCCTGAGTTGCATCAACATAATAATTATAGTCATTTTGTGTGTTGTGGCATTAATTGCACACATTCAATGATCATGATCGATCAGATTCTATAATTATAATGTACTAGATCTTAGATTGATACGGAAAAACAATGATTATTGTGAACAATAATAATTATTACTAATATAATTGTAACCAGCAAGTATTTCGAGTTAAAAAACTTGAGCATGGGCGCCGGGGTGCCACTGAACTTGAACTGTATTATAATATAATATACTTGCTGGCGATTGATGCAATCATGCCACGAGTCAGATTAAGTTAGTCATAATTATAAATATTATTGGGTAGGCAGCATTGGTAATGATTGGGGCAAGCGCAGACTTAGTGCAGCCCCTCTCTTCAGGGTGGCCATGGTGCAAAACATAAATTCATGGTATATATATACATCGCAAATATTGGCACTGGCGGATAGTACGTCCATCGGTACATCGCAGAAGTCATGGTACATTGGGCTGGGGGAGGGCCCAACTGCTTGCATATGACAAAGGTAAGGAAGAACATTAATAAAATATGGTGGACAATATGGTTGCAAGCGCGCCTGCACCGATAGAGAGCATGGTTAATTGTAATAGCATGCAACAGGAGGAGATGTGGTGGGGTGCATATGGGTTATTGTGATGAGGAGGAGTATAGGTGACTGGCAAAGAGGAGCTAGGGAGGTTACCCAGCCCTCCTCTTCGTCACCCGTAATATGGCCCGTCCCCATATATAGTTACACTCAGTTTAGTCCTACGTTTGATAAAATACCTTAAGTAATTACCTAGTGATCTTTGCAAGAATTCCCTGCTAGCTATAGCGCTTCAATGGACCGGCCCTAGCCAAATGAGCTTCATCAAAGTTTAGCTAGGTCGACAAAGCATTTATAAATTGAATCTGAAGCAAGTCATGGATTGATGATAAAAGAAGAGGCATAGAGAAGTAATTATATAAAAGCATGGCAAGTGGCATCATGCATGGCTCACAGGAATTAATTATGTTGTGATGCTATTTGGTGCATTTGGGGTAGCTAGGTAAATGTACTTTGATGGGATTGCCAACTACATCATTGGAATTGAGTGGAATGATGACTTTAGATTTAAGCTTTCAGATAAAGGAATTGATAGTAAGGCACACTACTGAATCAGGGGCATCATGTCCTGCACCATCCACAAGCAGGAAGGTTCACCTATTCCCCACACTTATGACTGTCACATACGTACATAGAAATCCCAGGCTTTGCAGACAATACAGAAATAGAACGTGACAGGCATCTTGTAGCACTAATGAAGGACTTTTATTTGTCCAATACAGGAGGGCATTGAGTGCAGGGCAGAGCATTGAGTGCATTGAGTCTTCGTCACACAGGCATCCTTAGACACACACACACACACACACATGTACCCCCCTAGCCAATAGCTGACACCCACAGAAATGTATATTGTTGACTCATTCACAAGCAGCTGCAGCCATGTTTGGAAAAGATGTTGGTAGAAACGTTTTGCTGATAATCACTTTTGCTGATTCCAGAAATTTTCCTGTCATTGATGCTGTGAAGAGTGCTGGAATAGAGTTCTGGGAAATCTTCAAATTCAGCAATTCAGCCATTTTCTCTGCATGACGATAATTATGATAATGGAAAAAAAAGGCCAAGCCATTGATATATAACATGCTCTGGGATATGAGTCAAGCAGCCTTTGCTAAATTTCTCAACCAGCTTACGTGTTTGGAGGCTAGAAGATTACAACCCATTATAGCTACGTACGTAAGTGCATGAGATCAATAAACTGGCATGGTTGGTACGTACATTGTCGATCTCCAGCTCAAATGTACCACATACTATTGCAGATCAAAAATACAACAACAGGGGTTGCAACCTGAAGATATATGTAATCAATATGACAATACATATAGCTGATATGTACTGAGTACAAAGTAAGTATATGCACAAAGTGTTGAGCTAAACTGCGCCCATGCACAGTGTTCTCCTCCTCAAGGCCACACTTTGAAGAACTGCATACAGACATGGAAACAGGCACAATTATGTGAACACACTACATGCCATATGCATGCAGTGACCACAATTAGCAGGATCAGGCGTTCAGTATAAAACAATTTTAAATAATAGATCTTAATGAATAGTGATTGTTTGCAATCTGACTGCGAGTCCATCAAATTCCCAAAGCATGCATGGTGTCAATTGTACTCAAGTGTGTAGAAGAGCTCTATATAGGTTACCATTTTTGACTGGTGAGGCATTTCAAAAGGGTAGCAGCAGCATTGAGGGTTATGAATAATATTTATACTATATGTTGATGGCTTGTCAGTAACACATGGAAGTCTGCATGCACAAGCAAATTTGGACATTTGCAATAAGATCCTCTAAAGTAGTCGCTGATAATGAGAACTGCCCTGTACATGTGATCTTCTCCTGGCCATTCTTCACCTATTAGACAGACATAGTCGGAAATGAATATTTCTGTGAATGAAGAAGCACCGCACAAATAAATCACAATCACCAGTGGCATCTGAATGGCCCCCTGGCCTGTTGGAGTCCTGGGGGTGTACAAGTATAGGACTGGAGTACTTGCTGCAAATGCAGTGGACCATGGTTTACGGTTCAAATGTACGTAGCAGAGCAACTGGCTTACATTTCTCTCACATTGGCAGTGGCAGCTGAGAAAATGAAGTCCCTTCATGAGGATGATGCTTCCTATATACCTGGCAAAGGCACCTTGAGAAAAACTTTTAGACACCAGTTTCTGCAGAATGTGCATGCATCTGATCCCAGACACCCTAAGAATTTACCCTGCCACTATGATCAAACTTTTTATCAGGCACTGAAACAAGCAAGCTGTGAAGCGAATTGGAGCTTAGGGCAATAATGCTCAGCTCTTCTTTCTACTCGGGCTTTGTGAGGAGGGAACTGTTCCTCTGCAACTGATTAAGAAACTGGCAGTTGCCCAGCTTGTAGATGAACCAGAAGAGGGAACAGAAGGTGCTTTGTTTGTGCAATTCAAGGAGGACAACCACCATAACAACCTCATACTTATGGATGGTGATGCTAGAATCTCAGTGCATCATGTTCTTCATGCTGTCCTCAGAGACAGTGCATGTGCACAAATTAAAGGATCAACGTCAGAGGATGAACAACAATTTAGAACTAGGCGCAAAGTGTCAGCTATAATATATAAAAGCACTCTGTGCTTTATATGAAGCTACTGAACAGCAGTCAAAGCAAAGCTACCTAGACAGTGTGATGGATAAGCTTCTGAATCAACTTCTTCCTCATTTTGTTGCTGTTTTCTGCACCTGTATTCAGTCACGTGGTTACCAGGATGACACTGTCCCTCACTTTGCTCCATATGCTGCAAAGGTACTGCAGTTTCGCCATGAGGGCTCAGAGGTTAGGAATGCACTGGAGATAGGAATCGCCACTACCTCAGCTATGAAAGAAAGTATCATTTTGGCAGAGATAGGTCTAAAGTGCTTGTATGCAAAGGAGCTCTTTGAGTTTAATTCTGCCATTGAACTACTGCACAAGAACATCAAGGACAGGAAGAAGCGGTATGATGTAGATTTAGATCAACGTAGGAGAAATTTTGTTGGACTGCATGGGGATCTCATTGCCCTCGGTTATGCCTTCAAGGATAGAGGGGAGGAAGGTGATTTAGTTATTGCTTAAAAGCATGTTGATGCAGTGTTTGAAGTCCTTCATAGAGGAAGGACTGACATGGCAGATGATAGCAATGTGAATCAGATGCGTTCAGAGGCTCTCCTCCTCCGGGCACAGCTCTACCAAGGCCTTGCATGTTATGACCCCTCTCTCATAGATGAGCTCCTGAGAGCCTGTGGGGACGGTGCGCCAGCATCCCACCACAATTGCCAGGTGCTGCGAACACTGACAGACCTACTGTTGGATGGGTCACAGCCGAATGTAAGCAAGGCTAGCCTTCTTATTGGCAGGGCTATT
This sequence comes from Ianthella basta, assembly GCA_964019415.1. Taxonomy (NCBI): domain Eukaryota; kingdom Metazoa; phylum Porifera; class Demospongiae; order Verongiida; family Ianthellidae; genus Ianthella; species Ianthella basta. The sequence goes on along the minus strand of OZ025870.1, from coordinate 3,536,938 downwards.
TGTATGGGCCATCAACTATATGGGGATTGCACTCAATGATTGCATTTAGCATGATGACCAAAGGCAGGGTACTCCTGGAACTGGATAAGAGTGAGGAGGCTTTGATAGTGCTAATCGGGGCACAGAACATGAATGATAGACTACCAGAAGAAGTTCGTGAGGATACAATTTTCCCTCTCACTTATTTTTTCCATGGGGAATGCTACATTCAGCAAGGCGGGTATGCAGAGGCCTGTAATGTCCTTCAAATAAGTGCAGAGCAGACTAAAATGCCGAAGGTAGGATTTGGACTAGGGCACCCACAGAACATGGTTGTCTTGGACAAATTGGGGTTGGTATGCGTTCATTTGGGACGGCTGGAGGAGGCAAAACAGTACATTGAGCAATCGCTTCGTACACTGAAGCTGTCACTGTGAATGTCATAGGATATGCGTTCATTGTTGACTGCAAGGTTGTGTGCACAAGTTGAGTTTGCACTTGACATTTACATATGACATAAATGATACACTTACGAAAGGAACTGTGCCAAGTATATAGGAACTTAAAACAAACAATTTTATTGCCACACTTTTTACAGTGATTTTCTGTTTTTGTTATTAGCCTGGGTTTGTATCACTACAAAAGTAACATTTAACTACTATAACATAAGGTATTTTATTGTATTAATATTATTGTATTATGTCATACAAACTGTTGCTTTAGCTTCTGTCACTGTTTCAATGCTGTTTTAGTGAGGTCAGTGCTTTAATGTGCAGATGAATTCAAAGTGTGAAGTGCTGGTAATCTTGCAGCTGCATGTACTGCAGTACTATAGTTTTTTGTGCTCATTTTCTCAAGTAATGTATTAACACACATGTTCATGGTTGATTGCAATCAGCATATATACAACAGGAGGAGGTGTGGATGATGAAGTGGTAGTGTAGGTGAGGAGGGGTATAATGTAGCTAGGTCATCATGTCAAAGAGGATGCCGGGAGGTTACCCACCCCTCCTCTTTGCCAAATTATTGAACTTCATCAAAGTTTAGTTAGGTACACATATTATCATTAAAACATGAACACACCGGACCAAGCTAGCTAGCTACCTATCCAATGTACAGTTTAGTAGCACAAATGCATGATGATAAATACACTGTAGTTGTATCATGCTCGTCTCGATTTATATATATCACTTGTTTAATATATAATAATATAGAACCCGTTGCCATTGTAACAGTCCTCTACGTGATGGTTCTAAATCTCTGAGAAGCATTCCAACTGCTTCGCGCGGGATTCTAAATCCCATAATTGTACGTTGCACGCAGAGCGCCGGGGTTTATGTAATAGTTAAAAGCTGACCAAGAGGTGTCTCTGAGATTTAGAGCATGAGGCACGAGGGTGCGAAGCGCCCGAGTGCCGAGTGGTCTAAATCTTCAGAGACACCGATTGGTTAGCATTTAAGTGTTATAGATCCCAATGATTGGGCAAGGAGCCAGCAGCGAATCAGTTTACTATTTGTACATGCGTCATCACGCGTCTTTCGGAAGTAGTTAGCAATTTCTGACAATGGCCGAGAAAACATCGTTTGGTTATTGGGTTTATCATCTGCAGAAGACGTTCCTAAAGGTCGGCAGTGGATGCGGCGCATAAGCTAAAGGTAAGCTTACTCACTGTCAGCCCCGTCAGCTACAGCATTTCCCAGAACGGTGTCCTAAGCCTGTTCCTAGCTCGTAACCAGTTCCTTCCTCGGCTCTGGTTCGTAGGCCGCTGCCGGATTGTTGCTTTACCCTGTTTGTCGACTAAACAAGTAAGCCGAGCGACCTGTGCATTGTATGTTGTGGAGTTAGCTACTATTGTTATCGCAGCTGCAGTTTCTCTGCTATAGACCATGGGCATTATCAGGCAGTGCGCATGTGTGCCTATGTATCACCATTTTGCTTTAATTGGTATGTTGAAAATAGTTGCCCCCGCGGAAAAAAATGATTAGGTAGCGGATAATAATAATGTAATTGCTCAATAAAGCTGCATGAAATATATGGTGCAATCTGCACCAGATCCGTAATTTTATGTATATGTTATGACCGGATTCGCAACTTGACCCGTTTCGAAACCAGTCGCTCGCTTTGAAACCGGTCAATACGTTACGACCCGATTCTCAACCTGACCCGTTTTGAAACGGGTCAGAAAAAATAGGCGCGTCCTTGAAATGGGTTGACCGGCTTAGTAACCTTGCTTTGGAAAGACGCCTTTAGAGAAGAATTGTGACTGTTGCGAACGACGTGATGGACCATAGTGACAAACATCCGCAGTGAACAGTGTGAGTCACAGTATATAACACCAAAGCTGAAAGATTAGCATAGCTAGCTAATTCGCTTGTAGTTCGTGGTTCTTGACAAGATAACCCAATACTTGCAGGCCGTGACATGTGTTTGCAGATAATAATTTATAATTAGATAGATAGATAGATAGATAGATAGATAGATAGATATTTTATTTGACAACAGGAGTGCTGCATCTACTTCATACGGTAGATTTTTAGAATTACTAACTAGCTTACCATTCTAAAGGAATTAGCTGTTTGAACACATTCAGATTCTTTTTAACTCTTATTGTTTGATCTATTAAAACTAGGTCAAGCCAAGTCCACTGTCAGGTGGCCCAGTTTAAAGCCGGGCAGTTTGAACACAAATTTTTGGGTAATTTGACATTCTCTTATACCTGCGTTACGAGCGAATGAAGATAAACAGTTTGCATGAAAGACCCAAATCCCAACTTGATCCATGACCCACTTGTAAGCCAGCTGGTTGCCCATGCACTTTGAAGCTGGTCAGCCCATTTCAAAACCAGTCACTCGCCTTGAAGCTGGTCGATCCATTTTAAAGCTGACTAACCCAATTCCAAACTCTGCAGCAACCTGCATAGTTTACAATATCTCATTATTCCAGTGGTCTGTATTTAGAAGTAATATAAGTACATCAGAAAGGGTTGGTTCTCTAATACCAGCTTCACAACAGGGTTGAAAACCTTGCCGACGTTTCGACCAGATGCTCTGGTCTTCTTCAGGCTAAGTTAGCTATAAGTGCTAAAACATGTTAGTTGCTGCATGTTAGTTTGAGTTAACATCTAGTACAGTACCACGGCACTGCACTGTCGTCTAATGCTGCTTCAGGTACATCCACACATGGTACGTGGTACCATTCGTTACATGTACAACACTGAACCATCTTGCTGTCTTCTGGCATTCTGCAGATGCAGTAGACACTGTGTGCACTGCTTTTCTTGGGCTTTCTTTCTTTCATGGTGGGGAACATAGTCAGCTCTCCCTTCTGCAAGCACTCGTGCAGGTGATTTCTCATTTTGCCCTGATCAAAGAGTTGGCTCTCTGACACACATTTGCAAGGCATGCGGCGAATGCCAAAGAAAACAAGCCACAGTCACCTGAACCTCTCTGCATCTGAACATCTTTGACGTTCAGAGTGATATCTTTGCTATCTGTGTGGATGATAGCTGCGATCTGGCTTTTGTGAATGAGCTAATGCTGTCATAAACATTCACTGTACCATCCACTGCCCCTATTGTGCTGATAGTAAGCCAGTGGTCACGTCCACTGTTGACAACCTGGATGAAATCTCCACTTTGGATGTGAAAGGCACATGTCTGCCCAAGGCAAGGCGGTTGAAGACCATGTGCACCAGTTAGCCTCTGCTATAATCTTTGGCCTGCAGCAATAATGTTATCTGTCATCCATGCTGTTGGATGAAGTAGAAGTCCTCGGTCTGCAGTTGTGAGGCAGATGTCCTTGACTTGCACCCACTTTTCACATTTCTACGTACGATTACTTGCAGGCGATGTGTCATTTCTGTCTGGTTCGTATGTCAAGTCAATCACTGTGAGAGTCTGCGTTGTACTCTTGTGTTTGCCCTGTCGTTTCTTCAAACTGAGATTTTTGGCAGCAGTGTTCTGTATGGCATCAGTCTGCAAAAAGAAACTAAAAAACTATAATAAGCACTACGAGATGCATGCAGTAGTTTTAATGCACGTGATATCAGGAATTGATTACCTTCTGTCTCTTGAGTGGTTTCTCCAGCTTGAGTGGTTTCTCCAGCTTGACTGGTTTCTCCAGCTTGTCTTATTTCTCCAGCTTGACTGGTTTCTCCAGCTTGACTGGTTTCTCCAGCTTGTCTGTTTTCTCCAGCTTGTCTGGTTTCTCTGGGTTGACTGGCAAAGGTGGATGATTAGAAAGCAACGGGCCACTATCAGAAATGGTGATGTCCCTTCTACCACAGGCTCTGGTGTCTACAACCCATTGGCAGAGGCAGTCTATCTCTGAGTAATGAAGCTCAAGGCACTGCTTGCCAAACATGGTGATTGGGATGCCAGGTGTTGGCCTCACAAAGGCATTCCAATATTGGAGTAGGGGACCAATTTCCAAACAGCTGCATTCCATACGAGGCAAGGCAGATTTGAACTTGTCCTGCAGAGTCTCAGTCACTATTATGGAGCCACACACCTCACGCAAGCAAGGCAGCTTCTTGTATGCACGTGAGTCTAGCCATAGAGCGACATGAGTGCATGTCCACAAAAAGTGCATGCTCTCCAGGTCTCCAGCCAGGTAACTGGAAGTGTTCATGGAGCTGAACGGAAGGACGACACATCATTACTTTATAATTTACAATGAACATTTGTATGAAACTAGTAGGGCGCCCGCCTTCGGCAGGCTTCTGCTACAGTGAGTCGGGCCCAGGCTCAAAATCACAATGTTGAGCTTCACACTGTTAATCCTGCAGACAACTGTTAGTTGCGAAACGGGTCGTAACATATATAATTATAGAAAAATCTTTTCTGGGAATCCTTACTACACCTGTGTATTCTGCAGCTGTTTGGTTTGTGGGCATCAGTAAAAGTGTGTGTGTGTGTGTGTGTGTGTGTATCACGCAGACACTTTTTGGTCGCCATCTAACTATTACATAATGCATTGCTATTCTGCGTATAATATAAATGCATTCCAATTTATATTGCAAACACACACGTATGTACAAGCACAGCGATTGTGAGTGCGCAGGAGCCGGTGAACATAGTTACAACTGGAAACGACCGGCGATATAATAACATCTGTTCACGATCTGTTCTGGAGCCGTCTCGAACCGTTATCTAGTCGATCCGCTTCCGATGCCAACAGTTGTTATCGGAGGGCGGGCAATCGCTTCTGTATCGGACCGTCAGATGTAGCCCGTACCGTAACCTACACATCCGGTCCGTATACGGAACAGATTCGTATACAAAAGCAATATTTGGCCGTGTATCGAGCAATTGTGCCAGACCACCTTTCGGGGGACTGGAAACGAGACTAGGTCAAGCGAGCCAGAACGTTCCCACCCGTAAAATGGACGGCGCTCGCCAAGTGAAACCGAGCACAAGGAGTGATGACTCGTACAGTGAAAGCCCTTTGGAAGGTACTGCCAGTTTTCTCATAATTCACTAATGCACGCACTCCCTATTATGATTAAAGTCAAGGCTATAGCTAGTCTCCCTTCAGGCCTCCGGTCTGACAGTATCTGGTGCATCGTAGCTAGCTAGCTATAAGGTAATTGCGGGTAATTTCGGAAACACTTCGACGTTTCTTACTCGTGTAAACGACTGCAACGAATTCTTCAAAACCGCTTGCTATCAAGGTGAAGTACTGAGTCTTACCTGTACTCTGACAGCAAACCGTTCGCGCCAAGGTTGACTAGCGGTCTGGAGGGCCCGTCGAACTAGTGTACCCGCTAGACCCTACTTTGTCATCGCGCGCAGGGGCGGAAGAAAGTTCTTCCGCCCCCCCCCCCCCCCCCCCCCCCGCGAACAGAATGAGCAGTTTGAAGATTCTTGGATCAAGAAAAGTTGACAAGGTTGACTAGCGGTTTGGAGGGCCCGTCGAACTAGTGTAGCCGCTAGACCCTACTTTGTCATCGCGCGCGGGGGCGGAAGAAAGTTCTTTTGCCCCCGCGCGCGATGACAAAGTAGGGTCTAGCGGCTAGACTACCGTCGAACAGAATTACTGATAAACGCCCGGGGCGGACAATTCCGGAAAATGTCCGTTTGGAGTCGTTTCTCTCGTTGGAAGAATGGTAGGTGCCGCCCCAACAACATAATATGTTTGCTGTGTATAGATCGTGATATTTACTGTACTGGATTATATTTATTGCTTTTACAGTCAAGTCAAAGTCGCTTCTTAAGCTTGGAGTGAATTACAATCAATGAATGAATGAGCAGTTTGAAGATTGTTGGATCATGAAAACTTGACAAGGTTGACTAGCGGTTTGGAGGGCCCGTCGAACTAGTGTAGCCGCTAGACCCTACTTTGTCATCGCGTGCGGGGGCGGAAGAAAGTTCTTCCGCCCCCGCGCGCGATGACAAAGTAGGTCTAGCGGCTAGACTACCGTCGAACAGAATCACTAGAGAGTATAAGATTGCCGTATACGCCTAACCTCAAACGTCCGTGTGACGTCACCACGTTACACGTTCACGTACACATAGGCGTGGAAGAAAAGTGGAAAAATACGTAATAAAGATAATTATACATAGGGCACACATGCGCACTGCCCAACATAAACTAAAGGTCCATGCATTAGGAGTTATAATGGAAGTTCACACAAGTACAATGGAGCAAATAGGTATTATAATGTGGTGAGGGAGGTGCATAAAGGTTAATCAGCTGCAGGGGGAATGCGGCCCTCTGCAATGATCATGGGGATGCAATCAAGGTTGAGTCCTGACAGGGTGACATGATTGCTGGATCTCGAACCGCGAATTGCAGTGATGGCCGATCTGAGGAGGCTGAACCGAATCCTGCATCTTATCAAGTTCATCACTTTGGAGTATGCCTCACTTCTCTTCTCTGAAATCATCCCTGCTAATCGGCTGTAGAAGATCGTGGCTGATGAGCTCATCCCTCCTGTAATAGACATAACAAGGGGTGTGAATGATCCATGTTCAATTTCTCTCACTCTTTGATCATATGCCCTCTTCTTCTCCTGCTCCTGTGCTTTATAGATGGCTTGAATGCTGGCATTCTGGTGGCTCGATGCTAGGGGGTTAAAAACCCTCACATCAAAGAATGCATCTTGTGAGCCTGACCAGAATCCCCTGCACTTCACATCGAGTCGGCAATTATCATCCATTTTGGCTGATTGGTGATTCATTCTCTCTCCTGTAATTGGCTGGAGTGTGGGCTCCACTTCAACACTTGAGGTCACCTCCCGGAGTAGGGTGGCCGTTGCATCTCGAATCTCGTTGTGTCTCATGATGACATACCCTCCCCTAGCACAGCTTAGAGCATGGCTGACATCGTTCTGCTTCCCACAGATGCAGGTACTTGGCATTCCCTGTGGTCGCCACCCATACCTCAGGGCCATGGCATCACGGAATGCACCTTTGTGTAGAGCAAAGCCATGTTCTTCGATAGGCATAACTGTCAACCACACTGATGCACCTTTCTCCTGTGCCAGTTCCACTGCCTTCTTCATGGTTGACGGTAGTTGGTCGCAGATTTCTGCTGCCATTCTCTTCTGCTGGGATCTACTCTTTTCTTTCACAGACTTTCTTGCCTTGTCTTGTTCTGCATCAATCAGGTCCTCGTTTCCCTTACCATTTCTTATTGCGTCTTTCAGGGGCTGGCTGATGGCTCTGGATGTAACGTGCAGTTGGTCTGCTATCTCCGGTAGAATGTCAATCCCGAGCCCTCCCAGTCGGACTGGCAGGGCAAGAAGCTTCCTTTCTATGTCATTGATGTTGCTCTTGCCTATTATGGCTGGGATGACCTTGTGTCTGATGGTTTCTTCGATTGGCTGTAGCAGCTCACTGATGTTTTCCGTCGTTCTAGACAGGTAAGACCATCTGTGCTTGAGGCCTTGATTCAGTGCCCAGTATGCAGCTTGTGGTTGACTCGCTGCAATGTCTGCCAGCTTCTCCAGTTCTGCTTTCCACTCTTCTACTTTAGTTCTGACATATGCTTCTTTGAATTCTTCATTACCAATGGTTGTGCCAAGATATTTGCGACCTGATGATGTTATCTTGATGTTGGTGGCACCAAAAGCCTGCATAGCCTCTTCATAGGCCTCTTCTTTGACTAGCAGCCAGGTCTTTGATGGGTTGGCATAGTAGCCATAGTCAGGACCCATCTCAAGGAGTCTGTCCCACCATTTGCGAAGCTTTTCAATCCCCCCACCTGCTGCTGAATCATCTGCATACCATACTTGCTCCACTTCTGCACATGTAGCAATCTCCAGTTGTCTGATGAGGGGTATTGTGGCAATGGCGTACATTGCCATTGCGAGTGGATCTCCCTGAGTTGTACCTTCTTTTGACATGATGGTTTCCCCCTCAATAAACAAACATGGGTCTGATCTGTACGTGTTGACCAGTATGGTGCCAATGGCAGGACACAAATTCATTGCATTACTCAGAGCAGCCTTCCTGTTCAATCTGTTGAATGCATTTGATGCATCTACTAGTAAGATAGCTTCTGTTGCCTCCTCCTCATAGATTTCATTGAGGGCATGTATGGAAGCTTCACATCCCAGTCTCTGGCCAATGCACAGTTGGAGAGAACCGACCACTTCTCTGATGTCTGAACGTATCACAGCAAGGATTGCCTTGCTGATAATGCGACGAGGCACTTCCCCGATGCCAACCGGTCTCACCCCCGGACATTTATCCAGGGCAACAAGCCTGCATGCTACAAGAGGCGTCAGGGGCTTTGGATCAACAAACGAGCTGCTAAGTCTTCTTGCAATCATGGCAAGTGCTTCACAGAGGTTTGTTGATGCCTTCTGGAAGGATCCACACAGACGTCTCCACGCGTGGGCATCCATACCTGATGGACCTGCACTGCCATCTGTATGCAGGGATGCATTGAGGATTGAAGCCCCGGTGATCTGTTCAAATATAACAGGGTGGAATGAATTCTCTTCAGATGGTGCAATGTCAGAGAACTTCAGTGGTTCACCATTAGGATGTTTATCTCTAAGGATATCCCTCACTGTTGTGCTTTCATCCACATCCCTGTCAAGGGGTAAAACCCTGCCGCTTTCTCCAGACAATAGTCTCGTGGCCTCTCTCAGCCTTCCTTTCATCATCAGCTCAGCAAATCTTCTTGCATCATTGTCATTGTCCCTTCTGCTCGCATACTGGGTCAACCTACTTTGAATTGCCCTGCCTTCTTCAAGTATAGCCTCAAAATTGCCAGCACACCAAAGACCCATTCTTCTTTCCATGCATACAATGTGATCTTTTGACTTTGACGTTCTTAATGGCTTCTGGAGAACTAGGGCGGGTAGGATCATGGCGGCTTTAAGAGCCACTGCTTCCATAGTCTCGTTCCCTGCCCACCACTTCCGCTAACAAAATGGGCGCGAAAAAGGTGGTCTGGTATCTTTGGGCCCATTCCTTGGCTCGCCTTGACGCATCTCGAATACTTTTGGCCAATCAGATCTCCGCTTGATCACGTGCTTACGAAACCACGCGTGAGCCTCGTATGCGAGGATATAGGAGATGACTCTCAAACGTTCTTTTATGGATCCTGCATATGCCACAGAACTGGATCCCAATCGTGGACTATCCATAATCCAAGAAAGAACGCTTACACCTTGAGACTCCTCCCTATTCAGCTTCACGTACGAGGTTCGTGCGTGGTTTTCGGTAGACACGTGACCAAGCAGCCATCTGATTGGCCAGAATTATTTGGGATGGCGAGAACCAAGGAATCGGCCCAAAGATACCAGACCACCTTTTTCGCGGCCATTTTGTTAGCGGAAGTGGTGGGCTGGGAACGAGACTACTGCTTCCATAGCAGACTGGTCAGCATATGACTGAAACAATCGTGCCAGTTCAGCCACAAAGGATTTACCTTGCTTACCTGAAGGCACCTTGAAAAGGTTCTTTCTCCAGTGAACTGTCTCCTCGTAGATCTCATTGAGGGTGGTTGATATTTCCTCAGCACTCCGATTCCCCCAGGTAAAATTTGTAGGTTGAGCAGGCTCAAAAGGAGGCAGTGAGTCGGGTGCGATCGACTGCGACACTTCTTCATTAATGGCTTGCAGTGGTACTTGAACTGGCGATTGTTGGGGTGATTGTGGCTCGAACTCTACCGTCTCCTGTTCTGTCTGATCTTGGTTGTCATTCCTACAGTTACCCAATCGCTTCGGTAAACAGCTGTTGCATTTCTTTGATGATTTAACGCAGGTACAGTTCGTGCATCTTCCGGACTTGTTACATTTACAACAAGGCATTGGGAATTCTTGCGGGTATTGGCAATCACAATCACCTTGAATGAGAGCGTGTCAAGATCGAACTTAGATCTGAACCAGCGGACAATCAGTCAAAGACGCCATTTTCTTTCGCCTCTGCTCCATTCAGAAAAGTAACTTTAGATTGGCGTGTAAAGAAGTACGTACGTACGACGAGATTACATGGTCCAACGTTGGAATGGAGGCAAAACTTAGGTTTGTTCAGCTGTAGACTGCACTGTTAGAAGTGACACACATTCGTCTTTCCATTCCAAGGAAGTCTCTGGAAGAGACCACGTACAAAAATAGCAGCCCCGACTCTTGAGGCAACAGCGACGAAAACGACTTGAACGTTTTGCCGGGCAATTAGCAACGTCTTGCCAAGGCACTGGCCACCTGATTGAAGGCATCCAGTGCGAAATCTTGAACAGAAAAAGGCTAGGAACAACGTAGTTAGCGCAAGACTTACCATCTCTCATATAACGCAGTTTTACTCTGTGAAAGACTTCGGATCCCACGTAAATGGCATTCGAATAGCTGCGCAAGATGTTATTTTACACAATTCAACTCACAAAACAGCAAACAAACAAAGAAGAGCGAAAAGCGCGACGACCAAAATCCTTACGGCTAGCAAGGGGTCTAGCCGTTAAAAACGTGGCACGGATACGTGAGAGCTAACGTGAAAGTGATATTTTAGTGACGTTTCGTGACGTTTAACGTTTGACGTTAGGCGTAAACGGCAATCTTATACTCTCTACTGATAAACGCCCGGGGCGGATAATTCCGGAAATGTCCGTTTGGAGTCGTTTCTCTCGTTGGAAGAATGGTAGGTGCTGTCCCAACAACATTATTATGTTTGCTGTGTATAGATTGTGATATTTACTGTACTGGATTATATTTATTGCTTTTACAGTCAAGTCAAAGTTGCTTGTGAATTCTTATTGACACTTTGACTGCCTGGAAAATCAAGCACATTTGTAGTGATACCAATGGCAGCACTAATCGCAGCCAACCCATAATTTCTCTTGACCATCTATGCATTCTTCACCGCATGAAAAGCAGTGATCAACATCTTTATCTTCATCAAAGTCATCACTGATGGGTTCCATTACTTTCTTCTTGCTCTTCTGCTTGCGCTTAGCCTGTTTCTCTGCCTCGGCTTCCTTCAAAAGATGAAGAACACTATCATTGGTCAGGACATCTCCAGTGGCATGAATGTCTACACGTCTCCTTTTAGCCTTAGGTGCTTTCTCCTTTGGTTTCAGATGATCTGCAAAAAAGTGCCTCAATTCTTTCTTCTATGGTGTCTCTGGCTGATGGATTAGGCAATGCCTCACTGCTTTCTGTGAAGGGCAAAGCAGTGGCCATCTCTATGGGAGGACAGCATTGGCATTAAATGGCACCAATCCACATGCACGAAATCCTGCCTTTAGATGCTTGGGTTGGAATGCTTTGTCCCACAATCTGGTAACCATTGATGGAAATGCCTCCTTGGTGGGATTACTGGCACGTGTGGCGACTTTGTAGTCCTTCAGTATTGATTTCCAAGCTGTCTTCAGGGGCCCATATACTGCCACATCCAGTGGTTGCAGGAAATGACTGGCGTGTGATGGCAAGCAGAAGGGGTGTACATTGGATTCCTTTGTCAGTTTGAGAAAGGCAATACTTAGGTGGGAATGGTGGCCATCCAGAAGTAGAACAATTGGTCCAGTTTTCAGGAGATCCTTAACAGCTGGCAGAAAGCACTTCTGAAACCAAAAGAAAAAGTTCTTCTTTTCCATCCACCCGGATTCACTCTTGGAATAGAGTGCTCCTGGTGGGCCATTGAGAGTCCACGTCGAGTACAAGTGTTCCCCCTTGTACAATACCATTGGCGGTAGCTGCTCCATGCATGATCGTACAATGTAGACGATGGAATGCCATGCCACCTGATGTGTAAAAAAAATGGCGGTCGGTAGGAAAGTTGTTGTTACAGTCGCTCTTCTCGTTCTCGCGGCGCGGGTTGCCTCAAGTCCTCAGTCAGTCAGAATCAGAGAGGTACGTCCTGATCCCACAGGAGATGCTTTGCTTGGCCCTGAACTTAAGGTACCATTGTCAGCAGCCCTCGTGTTACGTTCGGGCAAGCAACCCTTGCCGCGGCGGGTTGATGTTCGCTGCTCCGCTCGGCGTAAGAGGTACTCCCTTCCACCCAATGCACCGGTCAGTCCATGGTTCCTCTTGCTTGTCCTGTGCGGCGATGTTGAGGCAAATCCCGGACCTACATGCCAAGATCATTCCCCTTGGGGTAAGGCGAAGACGAAGAAGCTGAGAATCGTGCACCTGAACGCGCGCAGCCTGATCCGGCATTTGGACGATATCGCCCTGCTTGCTGCTTCCCAATGCCCTGATGTCTTAGCCATTTCTGAAACGTGGTTGGACGATGGGATCAGTGATGGTGAGATCTCCATACCTGGCTATTCTGTAACCCGTCTTGATCGTAACCGCTGTGGTGGTGGTGTTGCCGTATTCTGTGCAAACCATCTAAAGTGCTCAACTCTGTTGCGAGATACTCCTGCTTCTGGTCTTGAGTCATTATGGGTTGCTGTAGAATCAAGTCTGTTTTCATCTCCCCTTGCTGTTGGTTGTTGTATTGTCCCCCTGGTTCTCCGTGTCAGTCAATACATGATGCTTGTTCCAGTATTGAGTCAATGTCCATTGCTAAAAAGTATGTTGTTGCTTGTGGCGATCTGAACATTGACATGTCTGACTTGACCAAACCTAACACCAAACTATTCCATAACTTCCTAGCTTCTCACTCTTTAACTCAACCAATCTCCCAGCCCACCAGGATCTCCGAATCATCCAGCTCACTCATTGATCTCTTTATTACCACCCCGGATGTCCCTATCTCCAGTTCATTGGTTCTTGACTGTGCTATCACTGATCATCTTCCCATTCTCCTAGACCTTGCCCTTCCTGTGTTGAAATCTGCTCCATCTTCAATTAAGCGTAGATCATTTAAGCATTTCTCTGAAGCTGATTTTGTCGAAGATCTCTGGACTGTGCCATGGTGCATTATTGACCTGTTTGATGATTCTGATGACAAAGTGAGTGCTTTCAACACCCTATTCCAAGAGGTCTTTGAAGTCCATGCTCCAATCAAGTCAGTTCAAGTGAAGAAGAATCCTGCCCCATGGATATCAAAATCAATCCGGGATGAGATGGACAAACGAAACAGACTCCTCAAACTCCACCGGCGAAATCCATCCTCTCTTCTGTGGGCTCAGTTCAAGGTGCAAAGAAACCGTGTGGTCTTTTTACAGAGGCAAGCCAAAAAGGAGTACTTCCTTCACCTCATTTCCGCCAAGACCCATCCCTCCACCCTGTGGAAATCACTTAAACAAGCTTGCAGAAAGGACCAAATGGATTGTGGGACTGCCGTCATCCCCGACCATAAATCCTTCGCCAATGTGCTGAACGACTACTTTGTCGCAGTCAGTTCCAAGGCCTCACCTCCAGACACTGCTTTGTCCTCTTCTACTTACACTACTTTAGTCCCTGTCCTAAATCTCACTCCAACCACTCCTGCATGGTGTGAAGAAACTCTTTCGACTTTTAAACCACGATGCGCCACTGGGCTTGACATGATTCCTTCATCCACCCTAATTGCTTCCAAGTCAGTTATCTGCTACCCCTTGTGCTCCATTCTGAACTCCTCCATCTCCTCTTCTGTCTTCCCTCAACCTTGGAAGTGTGCTTCAATCATGCCTCTGCACAAAGGTGGGGACTGTGCTACTCCTTCTAACTATCGACCCATCTCTCTTCTTCCTGCTTGCAGTAAACTGTTAGAAAGATGTGCGAATGAGCAACTGTCCTCTCACCTGCATTCCAACAATCTTGTCTTCCCTTTTCAATCTGGTTTTCGCCCTCAGCACTCAACTCAAACACTTCTCCTTCACTGCACTGACTCCTGGTACAAGGCGCTAGATAGAAAACAGTTTGTTGGTGTTGTTTTCCTTGACATCTCCAAAGCCTTTGATTCTGTTAACCATGACCTTCTGTTTGCTAAACTCTCTCTCCTTGGCCTGTCTTCCTCTACGGTTTCTTGGTTTCGGTCTTATCTTTCTAATAGATCTCAGGTGACACGTGTTGGTGACAGCTCTTCAGTTGGCTACCCTTCCTCTGGTGTCCCACAAGGTTCAGTTCTTGGTCCTACCTTATTTTCTGCATTCATCAATGACCTTCCCAAAGCACTTCCCCCAGATTCCACTGTCCTTTTTGCTGATGATACTTCCATCTACATCACTAGCGATAATCTTCCTTCCCTGAATTCTTCTCTTCAACTCTGCCTCAACTTAGCCAATATTTGGATGCTGAAAAATGGTCTAAAGCTTAATGCTCTGAAGTCAAAGTGTATGCTGATCCACTCATCACGGAAGAAAGTTGATGGTAACCTGGAGCTGTTTACTGATGGTCTTCCCATTGAACAGGTTCGAGTGATGAAGTTTCTTGGCGTGCTCTTGAATGACACCTTGACCTGGGGTGACCACATTGCCCACATCAGCACAAAGGTCTCTCGCAGTTTGAACTTACTTCGGCGTCTATCATGGTTTCTTCCTAAATCCCTTCTTTTGCTGTACTTCAAGTCCTATGTCATTCCGACCTTTGACTATTGTGATGTTGTGTGGTCCAACTGCATGTACCACTTCTGAAGCTAAACGTCTTGATACTCTTCTTAATTATGGTTGTCGTCTTGTCCTTCACAAGCCTCGCCTTTACTCTGCCTCAACTGCCAGACAGGAGCTTCAATTTACCACCTTAAGCGACAGAAGAAAGTTTCACATGTGTCAAACAATATACAAGTGTTTGAACTCCCTGTCTCCTCCGTACCTGACATGTCTTTTTGACACTCCATCAACCCACTACACCCGTGCATCAACCACGAAGCAACTCAACCTCCCTGTAACTCATTCCTCTTTTGGACAAAAAGCTTTCAGCTTTGCAGGTGCTTTGGCGTGGCGATCCCTACCTAGCCATGTTCGGGTGTCCAAAGGCTTTTCTACTTTCTGCAAACTGTACAATTTGCTGAGCTAATTTTTCTTTGTATAAACATTTTGCATGAATTCCCTCAATTCTCTGCCTTTTCTGCATGTACCTTACAATTATTGATTTTGCAATTTTTAACCTAATATCTGACAAATGTATCCAACTCAACTCAAATCACAAATTTTCTCACTTATGCATCTTGTTCATTTACCTCATCCCACCCTTTTTCTCCTTTTATTTTGTGGGTGCCTTTGGAGTAGCCTGTGGCTAGTGGCTTTACCACGTCAAATAAGATTACCTAACCTAACCTAACCATACTTCTTAGCTAGTTTATGAATTGACTCCTTTCCCTTGCCAGATTCGATCTCCTTCAACGTGGCTTTGAGCTGTTCTTGCTTCCACTTAGACATCTTCGCTAGGATACTAACATCCGGTGTGCACGATTACTTCAATTGATAATTGCATGTGGCAATAATGGATGTAATCCGCTTGCAAATGGAGGTCAAGTAAGTGAAAGTATCGAGTAGTATACACAGCTAGAAAACTTGGGTTCGCTGCAAGTTATTACCCTACAGTTGACGGTTTCTCCGCGCAGGAGCAACTAATGGTAGCATTTTGCATGGAGAAGTTCTAGCGACTTTATGTTGAGGTGAGTGCCGCCATAGGATCTATTTAGAAGGTGTGTAAAAATGTTTCCTCCAAAAACAAGGGCAGATGTAGGGATGGTGCAGTGTGTACCTGCAAGGTATGGCAAAACCACCTGGTGGAAAAACTGTAGGAACAAGGAGGGCCGGTCCATGCAAAGAAGGGGGCCAGCCGGCCGGTCCATGCAACAAGGAGGAGGACCAGTCCATGCAAAACCCAGGTCATCAACATGCGCTGACTTTCCCCCTTTTCACACGGGCACCGAGACCCGGGTTACATTCGGGTTTTGGTATTCTCACGGGCGCGGTAACCCCGGGTTCGATCCCGGTCGAACCCGGATCGAACCCGGGTTACCGACCCTGGTGCCGAGCAGGGTTTCGACCCGGGTTCGCGAGTCGATTACGTCATAACCGTGTCTCGAGTGCGAAAAGATGGCCGCGGAGAAAGGGAAGCTGTGGAGCGATAGCGAGACAAGGCTGCTTCTAGAGCTGTGGAGCGAAGATCGAATTCAGAGTCAGCTGCGGGGTAACACGCGGAACGAAAATGTTTTCAAAGAGATCGTCGAAGGCTTGAAAGCACGCGGGTACAAGCGGGAGGTTCAGCAATGTCGAGACAAGATCAAATCGCTTAAAAAGAAATACAAAGAAATCACAGATACGATGAGGAAGAGCGGCGCTGGACGAGGATCAGATGAGGAAGCGGATACTCAAGCGAGTTTCCCGTACTTTGGTATCTTGGACACGGTGATGGGTGGTAGGGCAGCCTCCATAAAGCAACAGCTACTCTTTTCTCTACAGTTATGGTCTGTCTTAGTCTACTGTCATGATGCAATCTGACGCGAAGTTCATTGCACAAATACCGAAAGGTTCTTCTGTTAACACGGAAATTCCTCTTCCAGTCTAGGTCATACCACGCTGAAATCACCTCCATGAATGCATGGCTTCTGCTCCGTGTCCAAACGGATCGGCGCTGCGCTGAACTCATCAATAATAAGTCCGCTGACAAAGCGCTTGCAACGGCCCTTAATTCTGCCTCCTGGTCTTCACGAAAAGCTGCAGTACGTCTTCTGGCTAAAGTACGACTCCTCCTGCTCCTTAAACGCATCTTTCGTTGCTGCTTGAGACACACCATGGACAACAGTCTGAAACAAATTAAAAACACGATCATCGCCGTAGCCGCCATCTTTATTCACACTAGCCCACGTAGTTGCGTGTTATTTGTTTACATAATTGACCTGTAGGATTACATCATTAACCACAGGAATGTTGCTGCCCGTGTGAACGTTACCGGGTCGAATCCTGAATACTCCGGGTTAGAACCCAGGTCGACCCAGGTTCGAACCCGGGTCACGGTGCCCCGTGTGAAAAGGGGGTTTGAATACGTTTTTATGATTTGTAGCTGTCTGTTGTTATATGCCGAGAGACCAAGACTACAAGATCTATTTAAAGCAAACATGAGAATGTACAGTGTACAGTACAAATCATGTAAGCTGCCACAGAATGGCCTGACTTGCTCTTAATTGTTGTCCAGATGGATGTGCATAATCTATTACGTAACTCTGTTAATAAACCTTTTTCTTAACAATGACAATGTCAAATAATTGCATACGTGTAAGTACCAATGATGCGTCTACATGTCAAGGATAAAAGCTTGCACTTTTACAGCTTTTTTGGCTGCTACAAAAGGACTACAGCTTTGAGTGGTTTGTAGAAAATTCAGTAGTTTTCTGGTTATCCTTTGGCTGACATTTCGTCTCCCCTGAGTGTGCACGCAAAGGGCAATCAAGATCTTCATTGGGGGCAGCTCAATGAAGTCCACCGAACAGCATCAGTGTATTCACTCAAAGAGAGCTTTGCCAGCTGTCAACATGTGGTGCATGAGATTACTATGTGCAGAGCCATTTTAATTGGTATAGCATGGTGCGCAAGCATGCGTTGATTTTAAATTTGCCCTTAAAGGGTTAATTTTGTTTGACTCTACATTCTTGCATAGTACAGTTTCATAGCACAGTAAGATTGTTATGCAGTATGAGCATATTGAGTTTAAGGTTGCGTGAATGCACCTCTATTCCTTATCTTACCATGCATTTAGTCCCATCAACTGTTGCAGGATCCAAGAGACCAGACTCTAGTGAAGACACAAATTCTCCTCCAGCTGACATAAGCAGTGGAGGGTACACTGGTGAGTTGCACTGCACATTCCTCAAGCTATTGTAGTATGACTTAAATTCTGGCATGTTTCAATGAAGCACTAGTGCGCAGTTGCTTGAGTACATTATACTATTCGAACATCTTCTGCAAGTTTATGCTATAATTACCGTTTTCTCTAGTATTGTTTACAGACCTGGCAAGAAAGAGGCAGTAATGTGTATGAGTAATGTAGAATACTGTCAAATGACTATGTTGTAAAAGTGTATCTGTCCGTTAGCTCTAAAGTACAATACAGTTATGATGTGTAACATTTACCGTTGCACTGTGTGGTGCAGGAAAATAGTGATTTGTTAACAGTTATGAAGATACTGTATCTGTTAACGTTATAAGCGGTAGCTAGGGGTTTTAATGGCTAATGATAATATAGCAAGGGCAACCAGCTATATTGTGACTTTAATGATATTCATATGATTATGTTCCAATAACATTATCACTATTGAGTGGTAGAGGGCACTGTAGATTTTATGCACTACATGAGGGCTACACATAACACATGTTATAGTTATATTATGGCTGCGAGGGTGTTATCTAATTTAACCATGAGGACGCGAAGCGCCTGAGTGCGTTAAATAAGATTAAAGCCCGAGCATGCCATAATATAACTGGCTTGTTGTTTTTTGAACGAGAATGGTTTGAATCGTCAAACGAATCAAGCTACAACGTCGTTTTCTAGGTACCAACAGCAGACACTTATGGACTCAGGAGGATATGTCGAAAATGAAGTGATTAGAGACGGCACAGGACAGAATAACTCCAAGAATCCTACTTCTTCGTTGAACCATTGAACGTTTCGCTGCCAAGTGTGTAGCGGATAGGATCAGAAGGAATACACAAGAGTTGGAAGGAGCCCTCTGTAGAAGAAGCGCTGTTCTTATTTGGCTGCGACCAGTGGAACTTCGTAGCTAGCTACGTACTGTCGCCGGAAACGAGGTCATTGATTACAAGAAAGTTATGTACGCCAGGCCTTACCCAGTTACCTGAATTCACTGTAATAAATGGAGACAAGGCAGCCACTGTAAGTGTGTAGAGAAGGCCCTGCTTAGCTACTTAGAAATGTTTTAGCTTGAATGTAGCCTTGTTGTGCAGTAGTCAAAGCCCATAGTATTGACAAATAGTTGGACACTTACTTGTGAAAAGCAATTCATGCTTAATACATCTACATCAACCAACTTATCCCATTCTTTGCTTGATGCATTTAGCTAGCTAGCATGCACAAGCAAGTCATGTGTAATCATGGGATGTCATGAGCATACACTGCCATGACATTGTACATCCACAAGGTGACACATGAACGCGCTGCGACAAAGAGTTACATGCTATGTGAACAGCAGCTGCATGGCAAGAAATGTGTGAAAAATGAGCAACAACTTTAGAACAAAATAAACTTTCCACATGAAGCTGATTGGCTAACAATAAGAGCCCAGTGCTCCTGGGGAAGTTAAACTATGGCAAATTGGTGGTTATACAATATGTACCACAGTTTTCTCCTTTAATGTATGGCTTCATCATACAACAAGTAATATATGTTGGTTTGTGACTTGTAATTGTAGATAACAATTTGTTGACATGTTACCTCTATTCAGGTATAAACTAACTTTTGAACGGCAGCTATGCTATATAACTGATCTTAGCTATATATGATTAGCTACTTCATAACTTTCTCACAGACAGTGGAACCCTGTGTGCTTTGTGGACAGCCTATAATGCGGACACCAGCCTCAATTATGCAGTCAATTCTAAAAGACCAATCACTGGTCCAATATTCTAGTAATACAGACTTCCCCTTGAAGTACAGGCATCTCTGTTATCTGTATTGCGTGCAGACCATGGTGCATTGGCCTGTACAACACGTTATACAGTGAGTCTCACTTTATAATCCAGATAGTTTGACCAGCTGCCGTAAAAGGGCCTCTCACTGTTTTGTAATATTACCTTGGGCAAGTGAAACAATCAGCACAGAGTCTAGCAAGTGTCATGAATCATGTATTCTGTTGATTTTTACAGAACTATTTGTAGCTCCTATTTAAATTACTTCCGGAAATGGTGCATGCGTACCTGAGCGCATAGTGTACTCGAGGTAATGCCTCTACATTCACAAGTTTGTCTGCATGTTTGCACACTTACAACAAGAGTATTTTAAGGTATGCATATTTTCCGTACCTGTGAAATGTAGGCACTCCTATTATCAGAACACTTTTCCTGTTCCCAAAGGTGTTTGCATTATAAGGGTTCCACTGATTAAACTCTCTTCTAAAAATGATGAAGAATTGTGATATCACTACTTGACATGATTGTTTGTGCACAAGTGGACTGTAGGTTATTGTATCATGTTGTAAGTTCTTTTGAGTTGTTGATACATTGTTGTAGATTGATACTAGTTGTAACTGGTTGGGACTGGTTTTGATGGGCTTTGTGTATATATGGTAGGCAGCTTTTGATTTGTTTATGAGATTAGTTCAGTTGTAATCTTGTTTGAATAGTATCCCCTAGTGTGTGGCTTAGTCCTGCCAATCGGTTCAAAGCTAGGACAAGAATGATCAGAGTACGTAGGTTCATGCAGCTATCTCTTGTCTTATAGGAACCTGAAATGTATGAGCATGTTCACTGAGTGAAAGTAACTAGGACAAGGGGTAATACTATGTTTTAGTGCCTCAGTGTGGGTAATTTTCAGAGACAATGTGTGGAATGCTTGACACTGCCTTTCACAAAGAGTGTATCTTTTCTGGAGTGTACATACACTTATGTGTGCATACCCTAAACTTACCAGATAGCTAAAGACTAGACTAGCTATATAGACATTGCTGTTTCTGCGCGTTCCTTTTCCAGAATTTCACCTAATTCTAAGAATTCTTACCATGTGTGCTTATGTACTGAGGAGCCATGCTACAAGATATATTAGAAGTAAAGCTGCACCGAAACAGCAATTGGTATCAGCTTGGACCTCTTTACCCTTATTGGTAATAATTTACCAAGCCCAGGAAAGATCTCAGTTCATCCACTTGCTGGGGCTCCAGGGCTTCTGCCTCAGCCCGTACCTTGGCCTCAGTGGGTTGAAGGCCTTCCTTGCTGATCTGGTGACCTAAGTACTCCACCTCCTGCATCAGAAAGGAGCACTTCTCTTTCTTAAGTCTCAGCCCTGCTTCTTCCAGTCTTTTGAGGACCTCCTCAAGGTTCACCAGGTGCTCCTGCATTGATCTGCCTGAGACGAGTATATCATCCAGGTACACACGTACGTTAGTGAGGCCTTGTAGCACCGACTCCATGGTTCGTTGAAAGATGGCGGGAGCTGAGGCAACTCCAAACGGCAATCGTTGGCAGCGGTACAGCCCCTTGTGTGTGTTCACCGTCACGAATGGTTGTGACTCCCTGGCCAGGGGTAGCTGTAAATAGGCATGTGACAGATCTAACTTGGAGAACATCTTGCCCCCGGCCAGGGAGGCAAACAGGTCCTCAATCCGTGGCAAGGGATACACCTCAGTCTTGGTTGCCTTGTTTGCGGTTAACTTGAAGTCTCTGCAAATTCTAACCGTCCCATTGCTCTTTAGCACAGGTACTATTGGAGCTGCCCATTCGGAGTGTTGTACTGGAACTATCACACCCTCACTTTCCAGCCTGTTGAGTTCCTCCTCTACCTTCAACCGTAGTGCGTAGGGTACAGAGCGTGCCTTGAGGAATCGTGGCTGGACATTAGGGTCCACCTGGAGCCTTGCCTCCACACCTCGAATCAAACCCAGCCCTGAACTGAAGACCATTTCATACCTATCCAAGACACTCTGTAGTTATTACTCAGCTCATACTGCAAGGATGGTACTCCAATCTAGCTTTAGCTTGGCCAGCCAGTCCCTCCCCAAAAGGCTCGGGCCATCGCCTGCGACAACAACCAGGGGTAGTTGTTCCCCCTGCCCCTGGCACTGTACCTTCACAGAAAGTTCCGCTACCACCGGAATTTCCTCTCCCGTGTAAGTCCTCAGTTTCACCATGGAAGGATGTAATTGTGGAAGTGAGCTCACACCACCAACCTGATTGAATGTGGCCTCACTGATCACCGTGACAGCGGCGCCTCTGTCCACCTCCATGACTAGGTTATGATCCTCAACTGAAATTGGAGTCTGCCAAGGCTTGGCATTTGGGCCTGTAACAGGGTACATTGTATACTCCGCTGGAAGGTGTAGGACATCCTGTTGAGCTTTGTGGATGGGCTGCTTTGGGACCTGGGCTTCTGCCATCTGTAGGTCTGCTGCGGCACACCCTTTTGAGGTGCCCCCTTTTCCCACAGGCATGACATTCCACATCCCGGAACCGGCACTGCGTGTGGTCATGCTGACCACCACACCTGAAGCAGGGCTTCCTGTCAGCTGGGGGCTTTGCTGTCCCTCCATTCACCTTATGGACTGGCTCAACCAGGTGAGTCTCCACCTGTCGCAGCTCCTTGGCATCCCGCTCAGCCACCTCCATGGCCTGTGCTATTTTCATAGCCTAGTCCAAGGTCAAGTCCACCTCAGCCAGGAGACACTGTTGGATTCTCGCCTGGGCCAGCATGTCATCTAGACTGTGTCCAAACCCACAACGTTCAGAGAGTCGGCGGAGTTCAGCAACATAGCTAGCAATGCTCTCACCTGCTTGCTGTGTCCTCGAGTTGAACTTGAACCGCTGGACGATCTGAGATGGTCTGGGGTTGTAGTGAGCCTGAGCTAATTTCACTAAGTCATCGTATGAAACCTCCGTCGGCTTCCTTGGTGCCACCAGACTACGTATTGTGCTGTAAGTGACGTCGCCACAATAAGCGAGGAGAATTGCTCTCTGTTTCTCGTCGGTGGCGACGTCGTTGGCGGTGAAATAACACTCCAGCCTCTCGATGTACTCCGTCCACCCCTCTGGGTGGCCCTGGAACTCACCAGTGCTTCCGCGAGTGGCCATTGTCCGTTCCTGCTTTACCTTCGTCGCCAATATCGAGGTCGCTGGCACAATCCATGCACGAACAACTGCGGACGCTAATGGTCACTCGCACGTGGTTCCACACCAATTACACCCGGGCAAGGCACACATGCTCCATGCAAGTCACATGATACAAAACCAATCAAAAGCTACATCCATGCAGAAACAGGCAAAACCAAATAATAATACAAGACTCCAGGAAACCACACAGCACTACAGGTAACACAACACAACAAACATACAGTCACTACAAACGCGTCATAAATTATGAAGGCATGTAAGCCCGAGTGACTAGTTTGCACATCATAGAAGTTGGCATGGTTTTCTTATACTACCAACCTTCGAGTAAACTGCCTTTCTCAGAAGACCTACAGCAGTGGTTGGACCATACTTAGCTTGCTTATCCTGTCACTGTCATGCCTGAAGCCCGCAGTCTACCATTAAAGTTTGTGCATGTTTGTGCACCTTCTCCTTAATACTAATCTATTCTAGTCTATGGTACAGAATTGCCCCCACAGTAGGGGCAAAATGAGCAATCTCTAAGCTTTACCACATGCGGACACTCACCATTCTTATTGTGTTTCTTGACTTTCAATGTCTTCGTCCATACCCACTTGCGTACATTCTTGAACTGGTAAAAGAGTTGCCCTCAGTCTTCCTTGGAGACAGAGTCAAACTATCCTCTCCCCATCTACGCCATTTCCAGCAGGGAAAACACAAACATGTGGCTTAAGTGATTTCCAGTGTGCGCTGCCATTTTTACCATGTATGCTGCATAACATGGCAAAAGTTTAATGTTCAACCTTAAAAGCTTAAATATTTATCACCCATTTTGCCATGAAAATTGATCAATTGGTGTCCAATGCAATTGAAATAGACAGGATGGCTGAACGGACAAATGGTTGGACTGTTAGAGTCTCTGTGGACGATTTGGGTGGATGACAAAACTTTGGAATTGTGTACTCACAGTTCAGGCAGTAGTTTCAGGCAGACACATTTACAATATCTTCTGATGCCAACAACATTGAGGAATTCCGCATGTGGGTTATGACAATGTAAACAATGCGAGTGCTGCACGTGGCCAATTTTCTACCTCTGTGTAATTGCTTATATCTCCTGCAAGCTTTGTTCGATTGAAGTCAGATGAGAACCAGAAGAAAGAACAGACTCAGCTCTCTATGTCTACGTATAATATCTGCTGATGGCGCCTTGCTACACTGCGCAATGACGCCACTAACGAAGCCATCAAATTAGTGGGAAATATCTTTCTGGCTATCGGATGAACGTCTAATCGGAACAAAAAGAACATTAATCTGTTCATACTAACTTTTGCATGCATACATTGTTGTTAAACTAATCCTATCCAAAGTTACAGCAAGAAAGCCAACTTTTGTTACTCTCTGACCAACTTCTGCGCCTTGTAACTCCTCACAGGAAGTGAGAACGAACAATCACTGTTAAAAATAGGAAGTGATGATCACACCCAATGCAGATGCCCCAGTGAAGTTCACTGGGGAATACGGCATCCCCTGCAAACATTGGGCATCTGGTGCCCCAGTGAAGTCCACCGGGGAATACGGCATCCCCCGCAAACATTGGGCATCTGGTGTCCCAGTGAACTTGACCAGGGAATACGGCATCCCCTGCAAACATTGGGCATCTGGTGCTCCAGTGAACTTCACCGGGGAAAACGGCATCCCCTGCAAACATTGGGCATCTGGTGCCCCAGTGAACTTCACCGGCAATACGGCATCCCCTGCAAACATTGGGCATCTGGTGCCCCAGTGAACTTCACCGGGAATACGACATCCCCTGCAAACATTGTGTATCTGGTGCCCCAGTGAACTTGACCAGGGAAAACGGCATCCCCTGCAAACATTGGGCATCTGTGCCCCAGTGAAGTTCACCGGGGAATACGGCATCCCCTGCAAACATTGGGCATCTGGTGCCCCAGTGAACTTCACCGGGGAATACGGCATCCCTAACAGCGCAAAGTACCTAATGGTACAATTAAAATGCACATTTAGCATACTTAGTTTAAGGAGGTCCTCCCACTGTACTCAACATACCCACAGGCTACTGTGTCCTGGGTAGCTATATATATGTACTTAGACAGCTTGCATAGGACTTCCACTTGTATATAATAGGATTCCAAATATACTCTTGTCATCTTTAATTTGGTTATGGATTACTTCAAAGTCTCTAATCTATCAGAAATATCCTGACAGTGTGGATACTGGTGTCAGTGTGAACATCACACTAAAGTAATAGTGTGACTGATCACACCCTTGGTATGATGGTCACACCACATTTTCAACAGTGAATGCATGCTAATGAAAAGCTAGATAATTTCCTTAGCATGTGAAACGAGCCATCAACCTGCCCTATACCTGGCGATACCGATAGCCAGAAAGTTCTTTTTACGAACAATTGTAACAGCCCACCTTCAGGGGCAATGACTCGTGACATCCTTGTGATATTTCTAAAACAAGTATTTCGAGTTAAAAAACTCGTGGGGCGCCAGGGCGCCCCTGAACCTCGAACTACTTGCTAGCAATTTTCCCATGTATGTTCAGTAAATCAGATAGTTGGGGGTACAGTATTGTTGTTGGCCTCAAAGATACATCAAGACACACTAGACCGTTGGGTTTGCAAGAGTTTCAAGTCTCCAGAGCAGCCAGTCATATCCAGTGAAAGCATCCCTACCAAACTGTCAAATGTTTGCTTACTGCTTTTTGATCTATATGACATTCTGAATGAGCAATTGTTACTTTGTGCCTGGAGGAGTGTGCTGGCTAAAAGCGAAGCGAATCATGGCTATAATTATGTGTCATGACTCGCTGGTCTCCCATTATTGGCCTACGGGTCACTAGACTTCTGTTGTATTTAGGGCTGTACCTCGTAGAAAAACAGTTAAGTAAGCTTCCTACCACAATACTATTACTTAAACATGTTCTAGAAACACTTTGCGTTCTTTGGATACACGGCGAAATCTAAAGAAAGATGGTTTTGAGCCTAGCAAACAGAAAGCGTCGAGCGCGCGGCCATTTTACAATGTCCGTCAGTGATAATTGGAGCCGTATCTCGCAGAAGAGACGTTCCTTAGGCTTTTTATTAGTATCACTCTATTAACACATGTTTATGACCACATTTCGTTCGATTCAAACACGGCGAAATGTCATTAGAGAGCATTTAAAGCTTTGTAAAGATTGACGTGAGCGCCGCCATTTGCAATGACAGAAATATATATATATATATATATACGAACATGAAGCCATACGAATACCTAAATCTGAAAACAATATAGGGGCGCCTTTGGCGCCCCAAAAAGTGGCTGACGACATTATAGCACATGCTCTTTGGCATTTTCGCTCAAACGATTAGATCAAGTCTGCTCAGAAAGGCTTGTTTTCGTCCTTAGGTACATACCTAGCCGCCAGATACAATTTTCTAAGACATTTTCTTTCCTAAGATAATTGCAGATCATGTGCACATCACATGACATTGCGCACGTAGCCACGGAAACAGAGGAATTCAGGAATTCACACCTCTGTGTTATGATTTGCCTTATGTAAACAGAACTGCCATAACCTACAAGCGTTGTCTGTTCCAAGAATGTCCAAGAACAAAGTATAGGCATGCTGTGGCTGTGTGCAGAGATAATGTACATGTGCAACTTCCAGTGGTTGTTTTTGCACATGGTGCAGCTAGAGGCTATCTATGTACGTATCTAATGTGACTAAATGTTGAATATGCTTCGTGCCTCTTGATTTTTCAATAATGTGACCAATATTAAAGAAGTTGGTATTTGTCATTGTTTAGAGTAAGTTTGCACTGTTATAATTCTGGTTGGCATATTAGGAAGGGAAGTTTAGAGAGAATACGGTATTGTACTAATCATAAAAGCATTTATTGATACACATGTGCAATGTTATGAATAATGTCCATTGCATTCATCCATTTGAAGAGAAGTTGCCTCCCAAAGTTGAGGAGGAGCAAAACAAAGTTGGGGTGAAGGAGAAAGAGGTTGGTGGCAATGAGCTGCTGTCCCATGTCCAGGAGTTACAGGATGAATTGAAGAGATCTGAGCAAGAGAGGATTGAACTGACTGATGGCAACACAGCCTTACAGAGCGAGCTAGATGCCAGTAAACAAGAAATCACTAGCCTTAAGGAGAGACTGCTGTCAAGGCAGAGGAAACAAGTGAGGAAGATTAGTTACTTACGTAGATATATTTATCAATAGGAATGATGCATCCCCACACCCATGGGTTCAAACAGATTCTGGGAAATAAAAGCACAAGCAAGGACGCAGTAACACCCTAACTTCATCAATAATGAATAATACCTCAATTACAAACTAAACTGTGTCAAAACTAAACAGCGTAATAAAAAATAAAAACTCAACAGCAGTCCAAAAGTGACAGCATCTTTACTTCATTTGGTTCCCTTACACATATACAATGCAATAATATTAACTATAATTGTGTCCCATATCAGACAGCATGGTAGTGCTGTCTATGTAGGGATGGCAGTGGTCGTTTGTATGCTGTAATACAAATGAATAGTAGTGCTATTACCATGTAGGGCTAAAAAAAATGACGAAAGAGGCTACCCATGATGAAGTGTCAGTTGTATACCACTCAGCTTAACCTTACTTCTGAGTGAAACTGCGTGCTCCCACTGAAAAGGAACTTGACTTTTTCATGTTTCATCTTCTTATCTGAGAGTACGATAGTACTCTCCATATGTTGGGATGGTACAAGGTGTTTTGAATTCACAATATCATTGGTATAGGGATGAAATCACAAAAAGTGCCGAAAACTGCCGAAACAAGGCTCAGTAGAGTTAAATACAAACTATTCTTACACTAAACTTACCTGGAAGGCACGTGAACATGGTCTGTCAGCAAGAAAATGACACTCAAGAACATGCTTTTTGTCTTCATATTCTTCATATTCTTCTTTGTCAGCTGTAACTGATGAACAAACTTAGCTATCAAAATTATACCAAGACGAAACTACTGCAAATTAGGTTAACTGTATTCATTCATAGTATAGGCAACGAAAGCGCTACAGCTCACTCAGTGTGTAGGTTTCCAGTACTCTGAGTGATGTTGCTGCACGAGAGACGCCATTTTATGATGATGTTATCAAACGCTTTATTTGGTTACCTACTCCTCCATCCTTCAAATTCAGTTCAATAGTTTAGCAATGTTGTCATATGTCCATTTTGGAGGTACGTACGTTGCTATCCTCCGCCAAAGTTGCACCGTTTGAAGTACATTCTTGTTCGTGCATATCCCTACCATTTTAATTACTGTTAATTGGCTTCCAGCAGCCGTTTCTGCATTGTTTTTGATGGGTTATAATTAGCACAGAACCTACGTACTTAGCTAGCTGAAACCTCGAGCCCTAAGGTTACAGAAAATAAGTCCAGTAGCAGCATCAACATCCTATGGTCATGGGTTAGCATGTAGCTACAGCTTAGCTAGCTACACACTATAAAAAGTACAGAAACAAGAAATAATAATTAATTATAAAGGCTATTACCGTATACATACAAATTTTCGCAGGATGATATTTTCACAAATTTTGCGAATCCGTGGAGGTTCATGAAATTAAAATTGCAAATTTGCATGCCAATATGCACATAAGCAATGCTTCTCCTCCTTGACGGTATCTTCAGGACCATTGAAGGTGCAAGTGTAAAGCAATTACAGACCTCCCTGTGGCAAATCAGTGGAGCACTTACTCGCTCCAGTAATCGTTCATATTGTGAAGCCACTGCGGCAAACAAACATGGAGCAAGGCAGGATATGGTGTAGAATGTGTCCACGTGCAGACAGGCCGTCTTTCATGAATGCCACCGCGTATGGACTTGGCTGTTTCAGCTTTCCGTTCACACTGAAGAACTGCTCCTGATGATGGAACATTGTGGTTACAATTGTTTTCAGGTCTGGAAGAATGTGGCGTCTATTTGATGGCAGCTACTATTCGAGATAATTTTCTGCTCTCACATCATCGATCCACAGAGTCAGCAATGTTTTGACGTCTGGTAGTGCTGCTTGTGACCTGCCCCATCCAGCCACTTCCTCTTTGCCAGGAGATTCTCCAAGTCTTCCTTTTGTTTCTTCCACTCGCGAACTCTCTTCTCATCAATTCCATGCATCCAGGCAGCTGCTCTGTTACTATACTGCGAGGCATAGTCAATAAACTTCAGCTTAAATGATGCTGTAGAGGTTCATTGCTGCGTGGTGTATTGTTGTTAGAAGGGGGAGAATTACTGGAGCAGATCACAGCAGGAAACATTAATTCAATAGAACAAGACGTTTTGATCCGAAGATCTTCATCAGTTGTATACAAAACATGGGTGAGGTATGACTATTTATAAGGTAATATGGTGGGAAAGGGGGGGGGGGTGACATTAAGTTCAGTGACATCATAGATGCTATATGTGAAGGGAGTTACATCATGTACAGTAAATTAAAAGGGTTTTAACGGGGTATGTAGAGGGGGGGGTGGTGTAATAGGGTCAGGTCAAGAGGAGAAACCAGACAGGGTCAATGTTTAGCCCACAATCCAGGTTAGTGGTGTAGGGCATTCAGTGGATGTGTAGGGCCTCCATTATTCTTCAGTTGGACAGG
This sequence comes from Ianthella basta, assembly GCA_964019415.1. Classification (NCBI taxonomy): domain Eukaryota; kingdom Metazoa; phylum Porifera; class Demospongiae; order Verongiida; family Ianthellidae; genus Ianthella; species Ianthella basta. Next base: position 3,507,236 of record OZ025870.1, on the reverse strand, counting down.
TTGGTTTCAACCTCCTTAACTGAAGTTCAATTGTACAGCGATAATTGACTGTCTTGCCCAGTCTGCCTTGTCCTTGTCCTCAGCTGAGTGGCCAAAATCTTCGCCGACACGTCAAGGCCTACGACCGTTTGTACTGAAATACGGCTCCATTGCTAGTAGTCCAAGTTCCTGTCGTCGCCGTACTCACTGTTATCCTCACTATACATGTCGTACTCTCCTTAAACACTGAGCAATTCATGTTAGCCTCATGGTGAATCACTGCATACAGGACACACTAAGTTCATGTGTTCTCGACCCTGGAAAATATCCGTTCCTCTTGTGACATCACAAGAATTTCTGGAAGCAGTATATTTGTTACATCATTAATAGAAAAATGACACCTTTTGGCAACTTCATCATTCCCCCTATTGCAGGCATCAGAGTCGCTTATAACCACCACGGCAGTTGTTCATTATCAGTAGACTATCGTTTGCTGAAAAAATGCATGTCAGTGGCACTTTATGGACCAGAGCTAACTGTTAACTCTGCATGTTTAAATGCATGGTTAGTAAGTATACAGCCTACACTGTATGTATATATATTCTTCATGTAATCGTTACATATATACCTTAATGCAGGAATTCTTCTTTCAATCAAAAGAGAATAGTGGAGCTGGCAGCAATTTCCTTAAATTACCACGCTTGCCTGTTGCAATGAATGTGATTTCCTCAGTCATTTTTGAAAATAAAATTTGCATCTCAGGAACTAGAGAAGACGACATGCCAAAAAGTTGCCAAATTCACGTGTACTCACTAAAAGATCTAGCATGGTCTACGCTGCCCAAAGCTCCAATTTACAATGCAGATATTGTGTTTGTGAATGACCAAATTACATTGCTAGGAGGGTGTGATGTGAAGACTGATGAGCCCACTGATATTGTGTGGTCCTGGATTGAGAAAGAGGGTCGATGGAGGCCTAGTATGCTCTCACCAATGCCTAGAGCACGAATGGCAATTGCAGTTTGCCACTATGGTAGCATTCTTATTGTTGCTGGTGGAGTTGAAAATGGTACAGATCGCACAGCTGTAAACAGGGTAGATGTATACAATTTTACATCTCAGCAATGGAATACTCCTCCAGAACTGCAACTGCCAGAAGCTCGACGATCACATTTCTTAGTTTGCTTTGAAGGGTACATCTACGCTACAGGTGGGTCATCAAGCTTTCATGAGGATAGTGACTTTTCCTGCAATACTTGGAGAGTGAAATGCACTGATCTAGAGAAAGCTGTCCAATTCCCAGCAGCAATGTCAGAGAAATGTTTGTGGAAACCAACAACTGACCTTCCTGTCTTACGGTCCACGGTAGTATCTTGTGAAAATTCCATCTTTTCCGTTGGTGGTGTGAAAGATGGCAAGCCCCAGGACGTCATCTACAGGTTAGTCAGAGAACAAGATGGCAACCATTGGATCAAAGTGGGGAACATGAACATTGGGAAGTTCCGCCATGCTGTTGTGCCACTTGGGAGTCATACATTGTTCGTTGCTGGTGGCTATGTGTGGCATGAGTATGATTCGTGCGTAACAAGGTCAGCCTCTGTTGAAGTTGTGGCTTTGTATTGAACTGTGTAAAATTTCTTACAATTGATGCATACATTTGCTGTTTTGCTATAGGTATAGAAAATAGAAACATGGTGTATTACCTGGATTAAGCCCATTATGGCTACAATGTGAAAATGCTATGTAATATTACAAGTTATACTTATACATAATAATAGATAATAGTAATTATTATTATGTTTATTCAAAATATTGCTAAACATTTAAAAACAACTTATCAATGGATTGGAGCAATTATGCTATAGCATGAAGCATGCATACACAAAATAGCAAGTCACAATGCATTGTCAATTATAATTAGCCCATGCATGCAGGCAAGTGTATACATTTACTAAATATGCAGGTTTAACTTAGTGTTTAATCCATCTTTCCAGCTAAAAACCATGTGTTTCATTTCACAATTACTCAGTGATGTGCATGTGTCATTGCATAAATTTGGAAAGGTTAGTGTATCGCTCCATGGAGATGTCGTGGTGCACAGAGTCGACTACATGTGTGACACTGATGAGTATAATACTGCACATTAATTGCTGCTGAAATGTCCATTTATACATATTCAAGCATTAATTAATTCCAACTTTAATATGACATTGTGCTAATTTAAGATGTGGACAATGAATGCTGTGGTTCAACATGTACTTGCCAGACATTTGTCATGACGTTTCTTCACCTACAATAATGATGCAGGTGCAAAGGTACACAGTGAATGGAGTACCAATGGTGGTGTATTAGCTACAGGTGTCTTATTTCGTATGTATACTATACAAAATGGTGCAGGAATGGTGCACAGAAAACAATCAGTCATGCTGGCCTGGCATGTGCATTTGAATCCAGAGCTTATTTGAAAATCTGCTGCACTTGATATTGCATGTTGTGCTGCTAATTTGTAAATTCATGCCACATGGCAGTAAAAGGGACATCATATAATTATACTGAAAATCTTTGCACCGATCAAAGATGTGGAGCTTAGGTTACCATGCATTAGCCTAATGTGTGTATCAGATGTCATACTTGTAAAGTCAAGCAAAGGAATGAGCCCATATACAATAAATATGGCTACTCTTATCTTTTATTGTATTAGCACATAACGATAAAACTAGCCAATTGACGGTGCATAGCTAAGAGCAGTAGATAGCCATGGGTAGCATAATTATTATATTTTGATTTTCACAGCAAATTTGCATGCTCATGGGGCACAACACAGAGCACCTATGGACCCAAGTTGTGTAGGAGGACTCACATACAGACACGAAGGTGAGGATCTGAGCACTGGTGACAGTCCAACAAGTATAGCCTTGGAGCGAGTTTGAAGCATGTTTGTTTTTTCTATCTATTTTTATGCACCTATCAATCGATGTCCCCACCTATCCCACCTCAGGGTGCCCCAGGTAAGAGGTGGAGATTAATTGTAACTTTGCTGCTGCTCTTTCCCCCACCCCTTGGGCGCAACTTTGCTGCAAATTCCCGCCCCAATAGGTGGGGTTTCGAACACCATTCTAACACGCAGATCAGGATTTCTAACCAGTCTAACCAATGCCTGACCCCTGGGGCTATATATATATGTACATCTATACCAGGACAATCCCCATCCTATTATACGATCTGGGGTCACCCACGCTCGAGGGTGCAGTTAGTGGGACAACATGCATTGATAATTCATGACATTTCAGCCATTTTGTTGCGTTCACATCCGTAAATACATGATCACATGATATCCTGCTACTGAAACACAGCAGCCAGCTCATCTAGAGTGGCATCACTGTACATGTGCTCTGTGTTTCTGCATCATCTTCTTCACTATCTGCATTAATTATACATTAGTTTACCTGTATTTCCAATGTTACGGGCACATTCCTGCAGTTAAGGATAAGGCTGAAAAGCATGTGCCCATATCAACTACGATCTTGCGATGTCTTTAAAGAAGACCCCTTTGTCCCTATCAGTATCCAGCAGGTAATCATGGTGGTGTAACGCACTATAGTGGGGACTCGAGGACACTGGCCCTTTCCAGTTAAGAGTGTGCACCTTCAAAGGGAACACACCAAGCCCTAGCTACCTGCATGTACATGTGTATACATGAATGTTGGTACAGTGGAACCTGTCTAAGATGGTCACCTGTGGGCTGGTTATAGGCCCTTCTTAGAGAGGTGGCTGCCTTACAGAAGTAAACTCTAATGTCTTAGTGCTATGTTAGAGTTATTTGGTGACAGGAAGGCTGGCTGTTTAAAAAGGGGGCTGCCTTACATAGTGACCCTCTTAGACAGGTTCACTGTATATTCTTTCACACTAACAAAGATAAATTGTGTGCAAAAGTGTTGAATGTACTTATCTTCAACTGTGTATTGTATACTATGGATCATAGCTGAATTATGACATATGTATGTATGCTGCTTCCCCATACAATTAACTCCTCCCTTTCCCCTAGATCTTTGACATCCTGACCCCTGGGCAGACACAGCAAATCAAGCTGACTTTCTACGGTCACTGTGGGTTGGTGGCACATGCAGTGGCAGTGTGCCGGGTGGAAGGAGGACCCTCGTACCATGTCCATCTCAGAGGGGAGTCTGCACAGGTCACCTACCACCTTGACAGGACAACAATCGACTGTGGCAAGGAGGAGGAGGAGGAGGGACATGTGTACAGTGTTCAGTATCATGGAGTGTTTAGGTGGTGTATAACTCTGCCTGAAGTGACCACTTTTCTCTCTCTCTCTCTCTCTGTGTGTGTGTGTGTGTGTGTGTGTGTGCGTGTGTGTGTGTGTGTGTGTGTGTGTGTGTGTAGTTGTATGACAGGGTGCTCCTGGAGGCAGTGGTGCTGAGGAACACTGGCCGTGTTGAGTTTGAGTACAGTGTATTTGGAGCAGAGGGAGGGGCAGGACCACCCCCACTGGGACAAGTCACAGTTCATCCTACCTCCGTGAGTAAAGTGTGTTGGGTTAGTGGGTGTTACTGGTGGAGAGTGGGCTGTGTGTGGGTGTTACTGGTGGAGAGTGGGCTGTGTGTATGTATGCATATAGCTTGGAATGTGGTGATGTGGAGGTGAGTGTGAGACGAATATCTACGTATGTATGAACCTACTTCAGACAAGGTGAGGTGTGTACATGTATGTGCCTTGCCAAATCTTGCCACCCTAAGTCATATTTGCCAAACATTAGAGACGGCCAATAAATCGAATTTTAGAGCGGGTCAAGGCAAGATCACTGAAAGTTTGCGAACTTTAGATTTTTGATTATTTATTTAGAATATTTACGGTACATCTATGCTCAATCACATGCCCCTTGGTGTTGGCCAAATGGCCTAGCTACACAGCTGACCTCTCTTCGCCAGTACTCAGACCACTTGAACTCAATGCTTGTTGTAAGTGTGACGACAACTGTCTCTCCAATTTAGTAACGCTTGTAGCCATGGTACAACTAGCCAAACAGAACAAATCGCAAAATCTCTCTTACTGGCAGGTGTGCAACGTAGCTAGATATTGCAGATATCATTAAAGAAATCAGTACTGTACAGAACGATTCTTCTCTTCAGTAAATGCATTGCCATGGAATGGGGATTGCTGTTAGGAATCGTCGCCGCAGAATCATGTCCCCTGCAAACATTTTGCATCTGGTGCTCCAGTGAACTTCACTGGGGAATACGGCATCCCCTGCAAACATTTTGCATCTTGTGCCCCAGTGAACTTCACCGGGGAATACTGCATTCCCTGCAAATATTTTGCATCTGGTGCCTCAGTGAACTTCACCGGAAATACAGCATCCCTTGCAAACATTGGGCATCTGGTGCCCCAATGAACTTCACCGGGGAATACGGCGTCCTCTGCAAACATTTTGCATCTGGTTCCCCTGTGAACTTCACTGAGTAATACGGCATCCCCTGCAAACATTGGGCATCTGGTGCCACAGTGAAGTTCATTGGGGAATACGGCATTCCCTGCAAACATTTTGCATCTGGTGCCTCAGTGAACTTCACCGGGAAATACAGCATCCCCTGCAAACATTGGGCATCTGGTGCCCCAGTGAACTTCACCGGGGAATACGGCATCCCCTGCAAACAGTGGGCATCTGGTGCCCCAATGAACTTCACCGGGGAATACGGCATCCTCTGCAAACATTTTGCATCTGGTTCCCCTGTGAACTTCACTGAGTAATACGGCATCCCCTGCAAACATTGGGCATCTGGTGCCCCAGTGAAGTTCATTGGGGAATACGGCATCCCCTGCAAACATTGGGCATCTGGTGCCCCAATGAACTTACCGAGGAATACGGCATCCCCTGCAAACATTTTGCATCTGGTTCCCCTGTGAACTTCACTGAGGAATACAGCATCCCCTGCAAACATTTGGCATCTGGTGCCCCAGTGAACTTCACTGGGGAATACGGCATCCCCTGCAAACATTGGGCATCTGGTGCCCCAATGAACTTCACCGGGGAATACGGCATCCCCTGCAAACATTGGGCATCTGGTGCCCCAGTGAACTTCACCGGGAAATGCGGCATCCCCTGCAAACATTTTGTATCTGGTGCCCCAATGAACTTCACTTCTGCCCCATTACCTTATATCCTGCCAAATCTTACCTTGTCATATCTTGCCTAATCTTGTCTAATCTTGCCTAATCTTGCCAAATCTTACCTCGTCTTATCTTGCCAGATCTTACCTCGTCATATCTTGCCTAATCTTGCCTAATCTTGCCAAATCTTACCTCATCATATCTTGCCAGATCTTACCTCATCATATCTTGCCAGATCATACCTCGTCATATCTTGCCAAATCTTACCTTGTCATATCTTGCCTAATCTTGCCAGATCTTACCTAGTCATATCTTGCTAAATCTTGCCAGATCTTATCTTGTTATATCTTGCCAGATCTTACCTCGTCATATCTTGCCAGATCTTATCTGTCGTATCTTCCAGATCTTACCTTGTCATATCTTGCCAGATCTTACCTTGTCATATCTTGCCTAATCTTGCCAGATCTTACCTTGTCATATCTTGCCAGATCATACCTCGGAATATCTTGCCAGATCTTACCTCGTCATATCTTTCCAAATCTTACCTTGTCATATCTTGCCAGATCTTACCTCGTCATATCTTGCCAAATCTTGCCAAATCTTACCTTGTCATATCTTGCCAGATGTTACCTTGTCATATCTTGCCAGATGTTACCTTGTCATATCTTGCCAGATCTTACCTTGTCATATCTTGCCAGATCTTACCTTGTCATATCTTGCCTAATGTTGCAAAATCTTACCTTGTCATATCTTGCCAGATCTTATCTCGTCATATCTTGCCAAATCTTGCCAAATCTTACCTTGTCATATCTTGCCAGATCTTACCTTGTCATATCTTGCCTAATCTTGCCAGATCTTACCTTGTCATATCTTGCCAGATCATACCTCATCATATCTTGCCAGATCTTACCTTGTCATATCTTGCCAAATCTTGCCAAATCTTACCTTGTCATATCTTGCCAGATCTTACCTTGTCATATCTTACCTCATCTTGCCTAATCTTACCTTGTCATATCTTGCCAGATCTTACCTTGTCATATCTTGCCTAATCTTGCCAGATCTTACCTTGTCATATCTTGCCAGATCTTACCTTGTCATATCTTGCCAGATCATACCTCGGAATATCTTGCCAGATCTTACCTCGTCATATCTTTCCAAATCTTACCTTGTCATATCTTGCCAGATTTTACCTCGTCATATCTTGCCAAATCTTGCCAAATCTTACCTTGTCATATCTTGCCAGATGTTACCTTGTCATATCTTGCCAGATCTTACCTTGTCATATCTTGCCAGATCTTACCTTGTCATATCTTGCCTAATGTTGCAAAATCTTACCTTGTCATATCTTGCCAGATCTTATCTCGTCATATCTTGCCAAATCTTGCCAAATCTTACCTTGTCATATCTTGCCAGATCTTACCTTGTCATATCTTGCCTAATCTTGCCAGATCTTACCTTGTCATATCTTGCCAGATCATACCTCTTCATATCATGCCAGATCTTACCTTGTCATATCTTGCCAAATCTTGCCAAATCTTACCTTGTCATATCTTGCCAGATCTTACCTTGTCATATCTTACCTCATCTTGCCTAATCTTACCTTGTCATATCTTGCCAGATCTTACCTTGTCATATCTTGCCTAATCTTGCCAGATCTTACCTTGTCATATCTTGCCTAATGTTGCCAAATCTTACCTTGTCATATCTTGCCAGATCTTACCTCGTCATATCTTGCCAAATCTTGCCAAATCTTACCTTGTCATATCTTGCCAGATCTTACCTTGTCATATCTTGCCTCATCTTACCTAATCTTACCTTGTCATATCATGCCAGATCTTACCTTGTCATATCTTGCCTAATCTTGCCAGATCTTACCTTGTCATATCTTGCCAGATCTTACCTTGTCATATCTTGCCAGATCATAACTCGTCATATCTTGTCAGATCTTGCCTTGTTATATCTTGCCAAATCTTGCCAAATCTTACCTTGTCATATCTTGCCAGATCTTACCTTGTCATATCTTACCTCATCTTGCCTAATCTTACCTTGTCATATCTTGCCAGATCTTACCTTGTCATATCTTGCCTAATCTTGCCAGATCTTACCTTGTCATATCTTGCCAGATCTTACCTTGTCATATCTTGCCAGATCATACCTCGTCATATCTTGCCAGATCTAACCTTGTCATATCTTGCCTAATCTTGCCTAATCTTACCTCGTCATATCTTGCCAAATCTTGCCAGATCATACCTCATCATATCTTGCCAAATCTTGTCAAATCTTACCTTGTCATATCTTGCCAGATCTTACCTTGTCATATCTTGCCAGATCTTACCTTGTCATATCTTGCCTAATCTTACCAAATCTTACCTTGTCATATCTTGCCATATCTTACCTCATCGTACCTTGCCAGATCATACCTCGTCATAGTTTGCCCAATCTTGCCAAATCTTACCTCATCATATATTGCCAAATCTTGTCAAATCTTACCTTGTCATATCTTGCCAGATCTTACCGTGTCATATCTTGCCAGATCTTACCTTGTCATATCTTGCCTAATCTTGCCAAATCTTACCTTGTCATATCTTGCCAGATCTTACCTCATCATATCTTGCCAGATCATACCTCGTCATATCTTGCGAAATCTTGCCAACTCTTACCATGTCATATCTTGCCAGATTTTACCTTGTCATATATTGCCTAGTCTTGCCTAATCTTACCTTGTCATATCTTGCCAGATCTTACCTTGTCATATCTTGCCTAATCTTGCCTAATCTTACCTTGTCATATCTAGCCTAATCTTGCCTAATCTTGCCAAATGTTACCTCGTCCTATCTTGCCAGATTTTACCTCGTCATATCTTGCCAGATCATACCTCGTCATATCTTGCCAGATTCTACCTTGTCATATCTTGCCTAATCTTGCCAGTTCTTACCTTGTCATATCTTGCCAGATCTTACCTCGTCATATCTTGCCAAATCTTGCCAAATCTAACCTTGTCATATCTTGCCAGATCTTACCTTCTCATATCTTGCCTAATCTTACCTTGTCATTTCTTGCCAGATCTTACCTTCTCATATCTTGCCTAATCTTGCCAAATCTTACCTTGTCATATCTTGCCAGATCTTACCTCATCATATCTTGCCAGATCATACCTCGTCATATCTTGCCAAATCTTGCCAAATCTTGCCATGTCATATGTTGCCAGATTTTACCTTGTCATATCTTGCCTAGTCTTGCCTAATCTTACCTTGTCATATCTTGCCAGATCTTACCTTGTCATATCTTGCCAAATCTTGCCTAATCTTACCTTGTCATATCTAGCCTAATCTTGCCTAAATTTGGCAAATCTTACCTCGTCCTATCTTGCCAGATTTTACCTCATCATATCTTGCCAGATCATACCTCGTCATATCTTGCCAGATTCTACCTTGTCATATCTTGCCTAATCTTGCCAGTTCTTACCTTGTCATATCTTGCCAGATCTTACCATGTCATATCTTGCCAAATCTTGCCAAATCTAACTTCGTCATATCTTGCCAGATCTTACCTTCTCATATCTTGCCTAATCTTACCTTGTCATTTCTTGCCAGATCTTACCTTCTCATATCTTGCCTAATCTTGCCTAATCTTACCAAATCTTACCTCGTCATATCTTGCCAGATCATAAATTGTTATATCTTGCCAGATTATACCTTGTCATATCTTGCCTAATCTAGCCAGATCTTACCTTGTCATATCTTGCCAGATCTTACCTCATCATATATATCTTGCCAGATCTTACCACGTCATATCTTGCCAGATTTTACCTTGTCATATCTTGCCAAATCTTGCCAAATCTTGCCTTGTCATATCTTGCCTAATCTAGCCAGATCTTACCTTGTCATTTCTTGCCAGATCTTACCTCATCGTATCTTGCCAGATCTTACCACGTCATATCTTGCCAGATTTTACCTTGTCATATCTTGTCATATCTTGCCAAATCTTGCCTTGTCATATCTTGCCAGATGTTACCTTGTCATATCTTGCCAGATCATACTTTGTCATATCTTGCCAGATTTTACCTTGTTATATCTTACCAAATCTTGCCAAATATATCTTGTCATATCTTGCCCAATCTTGCCTAATCTTACCTTGTCATATCTGCCTAATCTTACCTTGTCACATCTTGCCTAATCTCGCCAAATCTTGCCAAATCTTATCTTGTCATATCTTGCCAGATCTTACCTAGTCATATCTTGCCTAATCTTGCCAGATCTTACCTTGTCATATCTTACCTAATCTTAGCTCGTCATATCTTGCCAGATCTTACCTCGTCATATCTTGCCAGATCATACCTCGTCGTATCTTGCCAGATCTTGCCAAATCTTACCTTGTCATATCTTGCCTAATCTTGCCTAATTTTACCTTGTCATATCTGCCTAATCTTACCTTGGCATATCTTGCCTAATCTTGCCAAATCTTGCCAAATCTTATCTTGTCATATCTTGCCAGATCTTACCTTGTCATATCTTGCCTAATATTGCCAAATCTTATCGCGTCCTATCTAGCCAGATCGTACCTCATCATATCTTGCCAGATCTTACCTTGTCATATCTTGCCTAATCTTGCCACATCTTGCCTTGTCATATCTTGCTAGATCATACCTTGTCATATCTTGCCAGATATTACCTCGTCATATCTTGCCAGATCTTACCTCGTCATATCTTGCCTAATCTTGCCAAATCTTACCTTGTCATAACTTGCCAAATCTTGCTTAATCTTACCTTGTCATAACCTGCCTAATCTTGCCAAATCTTACCTTAAAATATCTTGCAAAATTTTGCCTGATCTTACCTTGTCATATCTTGCCAGATTTTACCTTGTCATATCTTGCCAGATCTTACCTCGCCATATCTTGCCAGATTATATCTCGTCATATCTTGCCTAATCTTACCAAATCTTACCTTGTCATATCTTGCCAAATCTTGCCAAATCTTACTTTGTCATATCTTGCCAAATCTTGTCAAATCTTACCATGTCATATCTTGCCAAATCTTGCCAAATCTTACCATGTCATATCTTGCCAAATCTTGCTTAATCTTACCTTGTCATATCTTGCCCAATCTTGCCTAATCTTAACTTGTCATATCTTGCCTAACCTTGCCTAATCTTACCTTGTCATATCTTGCCAACTATTGCTTAATCTTACCTTGTGATATCTTGCCAAATCTTGCCAGATCATACTTCATCATATCTTGCCAGATCTTACCTTGTCATATCTTGCCGAATCTTACCAAATCTCACCTTGTCATATCTTGCCAAATCTTACCTTGTCATATCTTGCCTAATCTTGCTTAATCTTAACTTGTCATATCTTGCCAAATCTTGCCAAATCTTACCTTGTAAATATCTTGCCAAATTTTGCCAAATCTTACCTTGTCATATCTTGCAAAATCTTGCCAAATCTTACCTTCAATACCTTGCCAAATCTAGCTTAATCTTACCATGTCATATCTTGCCTAATCTTGCCAGATCTTACCTTGTCATATCTTGCCTAATCTTACCTTGTCGTATCTTGCCAGATCTTACCTTGACATATCTTGCCAAATCTTGCCAAATCTTACCTTGTCATATCATGCCAAATCTTGCTTAATCTTACCTTGTCATAACTTGCCTAATCTTGCCAAATCTTACCTTGTAATATCTTGCCAAATTTTGCCAAATCTTACCTTGTCATATCCTGCCTATTCTTGCCTAATCGTACCGTGTCATATCTTGCAAAATCTTGCCAAATCTTACCTTCATACCTTGCCAAATCTAGCTTAATCTTACCTTGTCATATCTTGCCTAATCTTGCTTAATCTTACCTTGTCATATCTTGCTAAATCTTGCCAAATCTTACCTTGTCATATCTTGCCAAATCTTACCTTGTCATATCTTGCCAGATCTTACCTTGTCATATCTTGCCTAATCTTACCAAATCTTACCTTGTCATATCTTGCCAGATCTTACCTCGTCATATCTTGCCAGATCATACCTTGTCATATCTTGCCAAATCTTGCCAAATCTTACCTTGTCATATCATGCCAAATCTTGCTTAATCTTACTTTGTCATAACTTGCCTAATCTTGCCAAATCTTAACTTGTAATATCTCGCAAAATTTTGCCAAATCTTACCTTGTCATATCTTGCCTAATCTTGCCTAATCGTACCTTGTCATATCTTGCAAAATCTTGCCAAATCTTAACTTCAATACCTTGACAAATCTAGCTTAATCTTACCTTGTCATATCTTGCCTAATCTTGCTAGATCTTACCTTGCCATAACTTGCCTAATCTTACCTTGTCGTATCTTGCCTGATCTTACCTTGCCAAATCTGGCCAAATCTTACCTTGTCATATCTTGCCTAATCTTGCCTAATCTTACCTTGTCATATCTTGCCTAATCTTGCCAAATCTTACCTTGTCATATCTTGCCATATCTTGCCTAATCTTGCCAGATCTTACCTTGTCATATCATGCCTAATCTTACCTTGTCATATCTTGCCAGATCTTACCTCGTCATATCTTGCCAGATCATACTTTGTCATATCTTGCCAAATCTTGCCAAATCTTACCTTGTCATATCATGCCAAATCTTGCTTAATCTTACCTTGTCATAACTTGCCTAATCTTGCCAAATCTTACCTTGCAATATCTTGCAAAATTTTGCCAAATCTTACCTTGTCATATCTTGCCTAATCTTGCCTAATCGTACCTTGTCATATCTTGCAAAATCTTGCCAAATCTTACCTTCAATACCTTGCCAAATCTAGCTTAATCTTACCTTGTCATATCTTGCCTAATCTTGCTAGATCTTACCTTGCCATATCTTGCCTAATATTACCTTGTCGTATCTTGCCAGATCTTACCTTGCCAAATCTTGCTAAATCTTACCTTGTCATATCATGCCAAATTTTGCTTAATCTTACCTTGTCATAACTTGCCTAATCTTGCCAAATCTTACCTTGTCATAACTTGCCTAATCTTGCCAAATCTTACCTTGTAATATCTTGCCAAATTTTGCCAAATCTTACCTTGTCATATCTTGCCTAATCTTGCCAGATCTTACCTTGTCATATCTTGCCAAATCTTGCCGAATCTTACCTTGTCATATTTTGCCTAATCTTGCTTAATCTTACCTTGTCTTATCTTGCCAAATCTTGCCAAATCTTACCTTGCAATATCTTGCCAAGATTTGCCAAATCTTACCTTGTCATATCTTGCAAAATCTTTCAAAATCGTACCTTCAATACCTTGCCAAATCTTGCTTAATCCTATCTTGTCATATCTTGCCTAATCTTGCCAGATCTTACCTTGTCATATCTTGCCTAATCTTTCCTTGTCAAATCTTGCCAGATCTTACCTTGTCATATCTTGCCAGATCTTACCATGTCATATCTTGCCTAATCTTGCCAGATCTTACCTTGTCATATCTTGCCAAATCTTGCCAAATCTTACCTTGTCATATCTTGCCAGATCAGATACCTCGTCACATCTTGCCAAATGTTGCCAAATCTTACCTTGTCATATCTTGCCAGATCTTACCTTGTCATATCTTGCCTAATCTTTCCTTGTCAAATCTTGCCAGATCTTACCTTGTCATATCTTGCCAGATCTTACCATGTCATATCTTGCCTAATCTTGCCAGATCTTACCTTGTCATATCTTGCCTAATCTTGCCAAATCTTACCTTGTCATATCTTGCCAGATCATATACCTCGTCACATCTTGCCAAATGTTGCCAAATCTTACCTTGTCATATCTTGCCAGATCTTACCTTGTCATATCTTGCCTAATCTTGCCAGATCTTACCTTGTCATATCTTGCCTAATCTCACCTCGTCATATCTTGCCAGATCATACGTACCTCCTCATATCTTGCCAGATCTTGCCAAATCTTACCTGGTCATATCTTGCAAGATTTAACCTTGTCATATCTTGCCAAATCTTGCCTAATCTGACCTTGTCATATTTTGCCTAATCTTGCCTAATCTTGCCAAATCTTACCTCATCATATCTTGCCAAATCTTGCAAGATCTTACCTAGTCATATCTTGCCTAATCTTGCCAGATCTTACCCTGTCATATCTTGCCAGATCATACCTCATCATATCTTGCCAGATCTTACCTTGTCATATCTTGCCTAATCTTGCCAGATCTTACCTTGTCATATCTTGCCAAATCTTGCCAAATCTTACCTCGTCATATCTTGCCAAATCTTGCGTATTCTTACCTTGTCATATCTTGCCAAATCTTGCCAAATCTTACCTTCTTATATCTTGCCAAATATTTCTTAATCTTACTTTGTCATATCTTGCCAGATCTTGCCTTGTCATATCTTGCCAAATCTTGCCTAATCCTACCTTGTCATATCTTGCCTAATCTTGCCTAATCTTGCTAAATCTTACCTCATCATATCTTGCCAGATCATACCTCGTCAGATCTTGCCAAATCTTGCAAGATCTTACCTAGTCATATCTTGCCTAATCTTGCCAGATCTTACCTTGTGATATCTTGCCAGATCATACCTCGTCATATCTTACCAGATCTTACCTTGTCATATCTTGCCTAATCTTGCAAGATCTTGCCTAGTCATATCTTGCCTAATCTTGCCAGATCTTACCCTGTCATATCTTGCCAGATAATACCTCGTCATATGTTGCCAGATCTTACCTTGTCATATCTTGCCTAATCTTGCCAGATCTTACCTTGTCATATCTTGCCAAATCTTGCCAAACCTTACCTCGTCATATCATGCCAAATCTTGCTTAATCTTACCTTGTCATATCTTGCCAAATCTTGCCAAATCTTACCTTCTCATATCTTGCCAAATCTTTCTTAATCTTACTTTGTCATATCTTGCCAAATCTTACCTTGTCATATCTTGCCTAATGTTGTTTAAGTTTACCTAGTCATATCTAACCAAATCTTGTTTAATCTTACCTTGTCATAACTTGCCTAATCTTGCCTAATCTTACCCTGTCATAACTTGCCAAATCTAGCCCAATCTTACCATGTCATATCTTACCAATTCTTGCTTAATCTTACCTTGTCATATCTTGCCTAATCTAGCCTAATCTTACCTCGTCATATCTTGCCAGATCTTACCTTGTCATATCTTGCCTAATCTTGCCAGATCTTACCTTGTCTTATCTTGCCAGATCTTACCTCATCATATCTTGCCAGATCATACCTTGTCATATCTTGCCTAATCTTGCCAGATCTTACCTTGTCATATCTTGCCAGATCTTGCCTTGTCATATCTTGCCAAATCTTGCCTAATCCTACCTTGCCATATCTTGCCTAATCTTGCCTTATCTTGCCAAATCTTACCTCATCATATCTTGCCACATCATACCTCGTCAGATCTTGCCAAATTTTGCAAGATCTTACCTAGTCATATCTTGCCTAATCTTGCCAGATCTTACCTTGTCATATCTTGCCAGATCATACCTCGTCATATCTTACCAGATCTTACCTTGTCATATCTTGCCTAATCTTGCCAAATCTTACCTTGTCATATCTTGCCAAATCTTGCCGAATCTTACCTTGTCATATCTTGCCTAATCTTGCTTAATCTTACCTTGTCATATCTTGCCAAATCTTGCCAAATCTTACCTTGCAATATCTTGCCAAATTTTGCCAAATCTTACCTTGTCATATCTTGCCAAATCTTGCCGAATCTTACCTTGTCATATCTTGCCAAATCTTGCTTAATCCTACCTTGTCATATCTTGCCAAATCTTGCCAAATCTTACCTTGTCATATCTTGCCAGATCTTACCTTGTCATATCTTGCCAGATCTTACCTTGTCATATCTTACCTAATCTTACCAGAATCTTACCTTGTCATATATCGCCAGATCTTACCTAGTCATATCTTGCCTAATCTTTCCAAATCTTACCTTGTCATATCTTGCCAGATCTTACCTTGTCATATCTTGCCTAATCTTGTCAAATCTTACCTTGTCATATCTTGCCTTATCTGGCCTAATCTTACCTCGTCATATGTTGCCAAATCTTGCCAAATCTTACCTTTTCATATCTTGCCAAATCTTGCTTAATCTTACCTTGTCATATCTTGCCAAATCTTGCTTAATCTCACCTTGTCATGTTGCCTAATCTTGCCTAATCTTACCTTGTCATATCTTGCCTAATCTTGCCATGCAGATCTTACCTTGTCATATCTTGCCAAATCTTGCCAAATCTTACCTTGTCATATCTTGCCTAATCTTGCCAAATCTTACCTTGTCATATCTTGCCAAATCTTACCAAATCTTACCTTGTCATATCTTCCCTAATCTTGCCAAATCTTACCTTCTTATATTTTGCCTAATCTTGCCAAATCTTACCTTGTCATATCTTGCCAAATCTTGCTTAATCTTACCTCATCATATCTTGCCAAATCTTGCTTAATCTTACCTTGTCAAGTCTTGCCAAATCTTGCTTAATCTTACCTTGTCATATCTTGCCAATTCTTGCCAAATCTTACCTTGTCATATCTTGCCTAATCTTGCCAGATCTTACCTTGTCATATCTTGCCAGATCATACCTCGTCATATCTTACCAGATCTTACCTTGTCATATCTTGCCTAATCTTGCCAAATCTTACCTTGTCATATCTTGCCAAATCTTGCCGATTCTTACCTTGTCATATCTTGCTTAATCTTGCTTAATCTTACCTTGTCATATCTTGCCAAATCTTGCCAAATCTTACCTTGCAATATCTTGCCAAATTTTGCCAAATCTTACCTTGTCATATCTTGCAATACCTTGCCAAATCTTGCTTAATCCTACCTTGTCATATCTTGCCAAATCTTGCCAAATCTTACCTTGTCATATCTTGCCAGATCTTACCTTGTCATATCTTACCTAATCTTACCAGAATCTTACCTTGTCATATATCGCCAGATCTTACCTAGTCATATCTTGCCTAATTTTTCCAAATCTTACCTTGTCATATCTTGCCAGATCTTACCTTGTCATATCTTGCCTAATCTTGTCAAATCTTACCTTGTCATATCTTGCCTTATCTGGCCTAATCTTACCTTGTCATATCTTGCCAAATCTTGCCAAATCTTACCTTGTCATATCTTGCCAAATCTTGCCAAATCTTGCCTTGTCATATCTTGCCTAATCTTGCCAAATCTTACCTTCTTATATTTTGCCTAATCTTGCCAAATCTTACCTTGTCATATCTTGCCAAATCTTGCTTAATCTTACCTCATCATATTTTGCCAAATCTTGCTTAATCTTACCTTGTCAAGTCTTGCCAAATCTTGCTTAATCTTACCTTGTCATATCTTGCCAATTCTTGCCAAATCTTACCTTGTCATATCTTGCCAAATCTTGCCAAATCTTACCTTGTCATATCTTGCCTAATCTTGCCAAATCTTACCTTCTCATATCTTGCTTAATCTTGCCTAATCTTACCTTGTCATATCTTGCTAAATCTTGCCAAATCTTATCTTGTCATATCTTGCCTAATGTTGCCTAATCTTACCTTGTCATATCTTGCCTAATCTTGCCAAATCTTACCTTGTCATATCTTGCCTAATCTTGCTTAATCTTACCTTGTCATATCTTGCTAAATCTTGCCAAATCTTACCTTGTCATATCTTGCCAAATCTTACCTTGTCATATCTTGCCAGATCTTACCTTGTCATATCTTGCCTAATCTTACCAAATCTTACCTTGTCATATCTTGCCAGATCTTACCTTGTCATATCTTGCCTAATCTTGTCAAATATTACCTTGTCATATCTTGCCTTTTCTTGCCAAATCTTACCTCGTCATATGTTGCCAAATCTTGCCAAATCTTGCCTTGCCATATCTTGCCAAATCTTGCCAAATCTACCTTATCATATCTTGCCAAATCTTGCTTAATCTTACCTTGTCATGTTGCCTAATCTTGCCTAATCTTACCTTGTCATATCTTGCCTAATCTTGCCATGCAGCTCTTACCTTGTCATATCTTGCCAAATCTTGCCAAATCTTACCTTGTCATATCTTGCCTAATCTTGCCAAATCTTACCTTGTCATATATTGCCAAATCTTGCCAAATCTACCTTATCATATCTTGCCAAATCTTGCTTAATCTTACCTTGTCATGTTGCCTAATCTTGCCTAATCTTACCTTGTCATATCTTGCCTAATCTAGCCATGCAGATCTTACCTTGTCATATCTTGCCAAATCTTGCCAAATCTTACCTTGTCATATCTTGCCTATTCTTGCCAAATCTTACCTTGTCATATCTTGCCAAATCTTGCCAAATCCTATCTTGTCATATCTTGCCTAATCTTGCCAAATCTTACCTTGTCATAACTTGCCAAATCTTGCCAAATCGTACCTTGTCATATCTTGCCAAATCTTGCTTAATCTTACCTCGTCATATCTTACCAAATCTTGCTTAATCTTACCTTGTCATATCTTGCCAAATTTTGTCAAATCTTACCTTGTCATATCTTACCAAATCTTGCCAAATCTTACCTCGTCATATCTTGACTAATCTTGCCAAATCTTACCTTCTCATATCTTGCCAAATCTTGTTTAATCTTACCTTGTCATATCTTGCTAAATCTTGCCAAATCTTACCTTGTCATATCTTGCCAGATCTTACCTTGTCATATCTTGCCTAATCTTGCCAGATCTTACCTTGTCATATCTTGTCTAATCTTGCCTAATGTTACCTTGTCATATCTTGCCAAATCTTGCCAAATCTTACCTTGTCATATCTTGCCTAATCTTGCCAAATCTTACCTTGTCATATCTTGCCAAATACTGCCAAATCTTACCTTGTCATATCTTGCCAATTCTTGCCAAATCTTACCTTGTCATATCTTGCCAAATCTTGCCAAGTCTTACCTTGTCATATCTTGCCGAATCTTGCCAAATCTTACCTTGTCATATCTTGCCAAATCATGCCAAATCTTACCTTGTCATATCTTGCCAGATCTTACCTTGTCATATCTTGCCTAATCTTGCCAGAATCTTACCTTGTCATATCTCGCCAAATCTTGCCAAATCTTACCTTATCATATCTTGTCAAATCTTGCCAAATCTTACCTTGTCATATCATGCCAAATCTTGCCAAATCTTACCTTGTCATATCTTGCCTAATGTTGCCAAATCTTACCTTGTCATAACTTGCCAAATCTTGCCAAATCTTACCTTGTCATATCTTGCCAAATCTTACCAAATTTTACCTTGTCATATATTGCCTAATCTTGCCAAATCTTACCTTGTCATATCTTGCTAAATCTTGCTTAATCTTACCTTGTCATATCTTGCCAAATCTTGCCAAATCTTACCTTGTCATATCTTGCCTAATCTTGACAAATCTTACCTTGTCATATTTTGCCTAATCTTGCCAAATCATACCTTGTCATATCTTGCCAAATCTTGCTTAAACTTACCTCGTCATATCTTGCCAAATCTTGCTTAATCTTACCTTGTCATATCTTGCCTAATCTTGCCATCCAGATCTTACCATGACATATCTTGCCAAATCTTGCCAACTATTACCTTGTCATATCTTGCCTAATCTTGCCAAATCTTACCTTGTCATATCTTGCCTCATCTTGCCAAATCTTACCTTGACATATCTTGCCTAATCTTGCCAAATCTTACCTTGTCATATTTTGCCTTATCTTGCCAAATCTTACCTTGTCATATCTTGCCAAATCTTGTTTAATCTTACCTCGTCATAACTTGCCAATTCTTGCTTAATCTTACCTTGTCATATCTTGCCAAATCTTGCCAAATCTTATTTTGTCATATCTTGCCAAATTTTACCACCTGATATCTTGCCTAATCTTGCCAAATCTTACCTTGTCATATCTTACCTAATCTTGCTTAATCTTACCTTGTCATATCTTGCTAAATCTTGCCAAATCTTACCTTGTCATATCTTGCCTAATCTTGCCAAATCTTACCTTGTCATATCTTGCCAAATCTTGCCAAATCTTATCTTGTCATATCTTGCCAAATCTTGACAAATCTTACCTTGTCATATCTTGCCTAAACTTGTCAAATCTTACCTTGCCATATTTTGCCTAATCTTGCTTAATATTACCCTGTCATATCTTGCCAAATCTTGCCAAATCTTACTGTGTCATATCTTGCCAAATCTTGCTTAATCTTACCTTGTTAATATCTTGCCTAATCTTGCCAAATCTTACCTCATCATATCTTGCCAGATCATACTTCGTCATATCTTGCCAAATCTTGCAAGATCTTACCTAGTCATATCTTGCCAAATCTTGCCAGATCTTACCCTGTCATATCTTGCCAGATCATACCTCGTCATATCTTGCCAGATCTTACCTTGTCAAATCTTGCCTAATCTTGCCAGATCTTATCTTGTCATATCTTGCCAAATCTTGCCAAATCTTACCTCGTCATATCTTGCCAAATCTTGCTTAATCTTACCTTGTCATATCTTGCCAAATCTAGTCAAATCTTACTTTCTCATATCTTGCCAAATATTTCTTAATCTTACTTTGTCATATCTTGCTAGATCTAGCCTTGTCATATCTTGGCAAATCTTGCCTAATCCTACCTTGTCGTATCTTGCCAGATCACACCTCGTCATATCTTACCAGATCTTACCTTGTCATATCTTGCCTAATCTTGCCAGATCTTACCTTGTGATATCTTGCCAAATCTTGCCGAATCTTACCTTGTCATATCTTGCCTAATCTTGCTTAATCTTACCTTGTCATATCTTGCCAAATCTTGCCAAATCTTACCTTGCAATATGTTGCCAAATTTTGCCAAATCTTACCTTGTCATATCATGCAAAATCTTGCCAGATCTTACCTTGTCATATCTTGCAAAATCTTGCCGAATCTTACCTTGTCATATCTTGCCTAATCTTGCTTAATTTTACCTTGTCATATCTTGCCAAATTTTGCCAAATCTTACCTTGCAATATCTTGCCAAATCTTGCCAAATCGTACTTTCAATACCTTGCCAAATCTTGCTTAATCCTACCTTGTCATATCTTGCCTAATCTTGCCCAATCTTACCTTGTCATATCTTGCCAGATCTTACGTTGTCATATCTTGCCTAATCTTGCCAAATCTTACCTTGTCATATCTTGTCTTATCTTGCCTAATGTTACCTTGTCATATCTTGCCAAATCTTGCCAAATCTTACCTTGTCATATCTTGCCAAATCTTGCCAAATCTTACCTTGTCATATCTTGCCAAATCTTGCCAAATCTTACCTTGTCATATCTTGCCAAATCTTGCCAAATCTTACCTTGTCATATCTTGCCAAATCTTACCTCGTTATATCTTGCCTAATCTTGCCAAATCTTACCTTGTCATATCTTGTCTAATCTTGCCTAATGTTACCTTGTCATATCTTGCCAAATCTTACCTTGTCATATCTTGCCAAATCTTACCTTGTCATATCTTGCCAAATCCTGCCAAATGTTACCTTGTCATATCTTGCCAAATCTTACCTTGTCATATTTTGCCTAATCTTGCCAAATCTTACCTTGTCATATCTTGCCAAATCTTGCTTAATCTTACCTCGTCATATCTTGCCAAATCTTGCTTAATCTTACCTTGTCATATCTAGCCAAATCTTACCTCGTCATATCTTGCCTAATCTTGCCAAATCTTACCTTGTCATATTTTGCCAAATCTTGCTTAATCTTACCTTGTCATATCTTGCTAAATCTTGCCAAACCTTACCTTGTCATATCTTGTCAAATCTTGCCTAATCTTACCTTGTCATATCTTGCCAAATCTTGCCAAATTTTATTTTGTCATATCTTGCCTAATGTTGCCTAATCTTACCTTGTCATATCTTGTTTAATCTTGCCTAATCTTACCTTGTCATATCTTGCCTAATCTTGCCAAATCTTACCTTGTCATATTTTGCCTAATCTTGCTTAATCTTACCTTGTCATATCTTGCCAAATCTTGCCAAATCTTACCGTGTCATATCTTGCCAAATCTTGCTTAATCTTACCTTGTCATAACTTGTCAAATCTTGCCAAATCTTACCTTGTCATATCTTGCCAAATCTTGCTTAATCTTACCTTGTCATATCTTGTCAAATCTTGCCAAATCTTACCTTGTCATATCTTGCCAAATCTTGCTTAATCTTACCTTGTCATATCTTGCCAAATCTTGCCAAATCTTATTTTGTCATATCTTACCTAATGTTGCCTAATCTTACCTTTTCATATCTTGTTTAATCTTGCCTAATCTTACCTCGTCATATCTTGGCAAATCTTGCCAAATCTTACCTTGTAATATTTTGCCTAATCTTGCCAAATCTTACCTTGTCATATTTTGCCAAATCGTGCCAAATCTTACCGTGTCATATCTTGCCAAATCTTGCTTAATCTTACCTTGTCATATCTTGCCTAATCTTGCTTAATTTTACCTTGTCATATCTTGCCAAATTTTGCCAAATCTTACCTTGCAATATCTTGCCAGATCATACCTCGTCATATCTTGCCAAATCTTGCAAGATCTTACCTAGTCATATCTTGCCTCATCTTGCCAGATCTTACCATGTCATATCTTGCCAGATCATACCTCGTCATATCTTGCCAGATCTTACCTTGTCATATCTTGCCTAATCTTGCCAGATCTTACCTTGTCATATCTTGCCAAATCTTGCTTAATCTTACCTCGTCATATCTTGCCAAATCTTGCTTAATCTTACCTTGTCATATCTTGCCAAATCTAGCCAAATCTTACCTTCTCATATCTTGCCAAATATTTCTTAATCTTACTTTGTCATATCTTGCCAGATCTAGCCTTGTCATATCTTGCCAAATCTTGCCTAATCCTACCTTGTCATATCTTGCCTAATCTTGCCTAATCTTGCCAAATCTTACCTCATCATATCTTGCCAGATCATACCTCGTCAGATCTAGCCGAATCTTGCAAGATCTTACCTAGTCATATCTTGCCTAATCTTGCCAGATCTTACCTTGTCATATCTTGCCAGATCATACCTCGTCATATCTTACCAGATCTTACTTTGTCATATCATGCCTAATCTTGCCAGATCTTACCTTGTGATATCTTGCCAAATCTTGCCAAATCTTACCTTGTCATATCTTGCCTAATCTTGCTTAATCTTACGTTGTCATATCTTGCCAAATCTTGCCAAATCTTACCTTGCAATATCTTGCCAAATTTTGCCAAATCTTACCTTGTCATATCTTGCATAATCTTGCCAAATCGTACCTTCAATACCTTGCCAAATCTTGCTTAATCCTACCTTGTCATATCTTGCCTAATCTTGCCAGATCTTACCTTGTCATATCTTGCCAAATCTTGCTTAATCTTACCTCGTCATGTCTTGCCAAATCTTGCCAAATCTTACCTTGTCATTTCTTGCCAAATCTTGCCAAATCTTATCTTGTCATATCTTGCCAAATCTTGCCAAATCTTACCTTGTCATATCTTGCCAAATCTTGCCAAATCTTACCTTGTCATATCTTGCCAAATCTTGCCAAATTTTACCTTGTCATATCTTGCCAAATCTTGCCAAATCTTACCTTGTCATATCTTGCCAAATCTTACCTCGTTATATCT
Source organism: Ianthella basta (assembly GCA_964019415.1). Classification (NCBI taxonomy): domain Eukaryota; kingdom Metazoa; phylum Porifera; class Demospongiae; order Verongiida; family Ianthellidae; genus Ianthella; species Ianthella basta. The sequence goes on along the minus strand of OZ025870.1, from coordinate 3,483,541 downwards.
TGCCTAATCTTGCCAAATCTTACCTTGTCATATCTTGCCTAATCTTGCCAAATTTTACCTTGTCATATCTTGCCTAATCTTGCCAAATCTTACCTTGTCCTTGTTTTACATATATGGGTCATAATGGGTCCAAATCATGGATATATCATGTAGCTGTCTCTAGCTGTTTTCTCCCATTAGTCAGCAATGTTCATGCAATCAAGGATGGCAGGAATTTATCTGATCATAATCCTTTAGTCTTCTATCTGGACTTGCCATGCACTGTAGCTGACCATACATCTTCTACAGTCCCTGAACCAACCACGAGGGCCTGGTACAGAGCCACTATTGATCACATTGACAAGTACCAGACTACAGTTGAGCACATGCTTGAGTCTCTGAACATGATGTTGGATGATGCCATTATCACCTGTTGTGACCCAGCCTGCACAGCTCATCAACAACAGCTTGAGCAGGTGTGTGATCAGCTTGTTAAGTGCCTTAAAGTTGCTGGGAACTGCTCAATCCCAGGCAAAGGCCCTGGCAAACGACCTCGCATTGCTGGGTGGTCACAGTTTGTCAAACCTGAACTACAGGCTAGCCAGTGGTGGCATAAGCTGTGGCTTGAGGCCGGTTCCCCTTCTGCTGGTGTTCTGTTTCAGCTTAAAAAGCATCACCACCGCAGATACAAATACGCTGTACGACGTGTCAGGAGAAGACAAGATCAGATCAAACGTACAAAATTGGCTGAGTCGTTGCTCAAAGATCCCAATCGTGGTTTCTGGTCTGAAGTGCATCGACACTTTGGTAACAGCAAAGCTACTCCATCTCCAGTTGTTGATAGTGTTACTGGGTCTGACAATATTGCCAATCTGTTTGCCAATAGTTTTAAACAACTGTACAACTCCACAGACTCTTCCGCCGCTGAGGAACTGCTGGATAATCTTAATTCAGCTCTAACTTCAGCAGAGATTGAGCACATTTCTATATCACCTGATACAATCCATGAGGCCATTGGGAAGCTTAGGCATGGTAAGATTGGTGGTGACACATTGGCTTCAGACCATATTCTGAACGCACCTGCCTCATTACATCAGTTTCTGGCTCGTCTGTTTACAACACTACTGAGACATGGCTTCATGCCAACTGCACTGCGAGATGCCACCATTCAGCCTATTCCAAAGGGCTCTAAAGATCCTTCCCACTCTGCAAACTATCGTGGAATAGCCCTTGCTTCCTCCCTAAGCAAAGTCCTAGAGTGGTCCATTCTGATTACCTGGAATGAATTCTTTATCACGAGTGATTTACAATTTGGCTTCAAATCTGGCTTTTCTACTACCCTTTGTAATGGTGTCATGAAATCTGTTATCAATCGCTACTTGAATAAAGGTTCTAAAGTGTATGCTTGCTTGATTGATGCCTCAAAAGCCTTTGACACAGTTGACCACGGCATCCTGTTTTCGAAATTGCTTGAAAGAAGAATGCCCAAGCCTATTGTACGTCTGTTATTGCAGTGGTACAAGTCTCAGAAATTGTGTGTTCGATGGTTGGGTAAATCCTCTGACCACTTTGAGGTCTCCAATGGGGTTCGCCAAGGCGGTGTCCTTAGCCCAATATTGTTCACAATTTATCTTGATGGCCTGCTAGATTCACTTCGTACTAGTGGTCGTGGCTGTTACTGGGAGGATCATTTCTCCGGGGCTTTTTGCTATGCCGATGATCTAACCATTCTTGCTCCATCCCCAGATGCCCTTAGAAAGATGCTTGCCCTATGTGAACAATATGCTCAGGCTCATGGGATTCAATTCAATGCTGATAAGACTCAACTTATATGTTTTAGATGTACTGCAGGTTCTGATCATACCCGCTTCTCACTCTGTGGCCACTGCCTGCCTATGGTTGATTCAGTCGTTCACCTTGGGAATACTTTGCAGTATGACTTGTCTGATAAGCTGGATATTCATTTAAAATCAATGGCATTTATCCGCCAGGCTAACTCTGTCCTGTTTCGATTTAAGGGGTGTAATCCGGAGACAAAGATGAAACTATTCAATGCATACTGTCTTTCACTGTATGGGTGCGCATTGTGGAGGCTCGATGCCCCAGACATCCGATCTCTTCATGTGTCGTTTAACAATGTTATCAGACGAATTTGGAATCTTCCACACAATTGCCATACGTCTATTGCCCATGCTGTTGGATTTACTAAAAGCATTTACAACATCATTTATTCCAGATTTATCAGACTACTTTCCACTGCATTATCTCACTCATCTAGTTTGATTCGTTCTGTTTTTCATGAAAGTTCTTTAGTATGTAATTCAGGTTTTATAGGGTACAACTGTATGTTTGGTCCTTCTCATTGTAAATCTTATTCCACCGATCATGTTGCTGTGGGTCATCTAATTAGAGAGATCCGAGATACTCACTCTGTAATTCCCCATTTTGCTCAGTCAGAATTAGACTTTATTGTATCCTCAGCCTCCACCATGTAACTTAACTTGTGCTGTGTCTGCTCTTTTGCACCTTCACTGGTGTGTTTTTCAATAATAATAATAATACTATCTTGCCAAATCTTATCTTGTCATATCTTGCCTAATGTTGCCTAATCTTACCTTGTCATATCTTGCATAATCTTGCCTATTCTTACCTTGTCATATCTAGCCAAATCTTGCCAAATCTTACCTTGTGATATCTTGCCTAATCTTGCCAAATCTTACCTTGCCATATTTTGCCTAATCTTGCCAAATCTTACCTTGTCATATATTGCCAAATCTTGCTTAATCTTACCTTGTCATATCTTGCCAAATCTTGCCAAATCTTACCTTGTCATATTTTGCCAGATCTTACCTTGTCATATCTTGCCTAATCTTGCCATAATCTTACCTTGTCATATCTTGCCAAATCTTACCTTGTCATATCTTGTCTAATCTTGCCAAATCTTACCTTGTCATATCTTGCCAGATCTTACCTTGTCATATCTTGCCTAATCTTGTCAAATCTTACCTTGTCATATCTTGCCTTATCTTGCCTAATCTTACCTCGTCAAATGTTGCCAAATCTTGCCAAATCTTACCTTGCCATGTCTTGCCAAATCTTGCCAAATCTACCTTGTGATATCTTGCCAAATCTTGCTTAATCTTATCTTGTCATGTTGCCTAATCTTGCATAATCTTACCTTGTCATATCTTGCCTAATCTTGCCAGAATCTTACCTTGTCATATCTTGCCAGATCTTACCTTGTCATATCTTGCCTAATCTTGCCAAATCTTACCTTGTCATATCTTGCCAGATCTTACCTTGTCATATCTTGCTTCATCTTGCCAAATCTTACCTTGTCATATCTTGCCAGAGCTTACCTTGTCATATCTTGCCTAATCTTGCCAAATCTTACCTTGTCATATCTTGCCAGATCTTACCTTGTCATATCTTGCCTTATCTTGCCAAATCTTACCTTGTCATATCTTGCCAAATCTTGCCAAATCTTACCTTGTCATATCTTGCCAAATCTTGCCAAATCTTACCTTGTCATATCTTGCCTAATCTTGCCAAATCTTACCTTGTCATATCTTGCCAAATCTTATCTTGTCATATCTTGCCTAATGTTGCCTAATCTTACCTTGTCATATCTTGTCTAATCTTGCCTAATCTTACCTTGTCATATCTAGCCAAATCTTGCCAAATCTTACCTTGTCATATCTTGCCTAATCTTGCCAAATCTTACCTTTTCATATTTTGCCAAATCTCGCCAAATCTTACCTTGTCATATATTGCCAAATCTTACTTAATCTTACCTTGTCATATCTTGCCAAATCTTACCTTGTCATATCTTGCCTAATCTTGCCAAATCTTACCTTGTCATATTTTGCCAGATCTTACCTTGTCATATCTTGCCTAATCTTGCCAGAATCTTACCTTGTCATATCTTGCCAGATCTTACCTTGTCATATCTTGCCTAATCTTGCCAAATCTTACCTTGTCATATCTTGCCAGATCTTACCTTGTCATATCTTGCCTAATCTTGTCAAATCTTACCTTGTCATATCTGGCCTTATCCTGCCTAATCTTACCTTGTCATATGTTGCCAAATCTTGCCAAATCTTACCTTGCCATATCTTGCCAAATCTTGCCAAATCCACCTTGTGATATCTTGCCAAATCTTGCTTAATCTTATTTTGTCATGTTGCCTAATCTTGCCTAATCTTACCTTGTCATATCTTGCCTAATCTTGCCATGCAGATCTTACCTTGTCATATCTTGCCATATCTTGCCTAATCTTGCCAAATCTTACCTTGTCATATCTAGCCAAATCTTACCTTTTCATATCTTGCCTAATCTTGCCAAATCTTAACTTGTCATATCTTGCCAAATCTTGCCAAATCTTATCTTGTCATATCTTGTCTAATGTTGCCTAATCTTACCTTGTCATATCTTGTCTAATCTTGCCTAATCTTACCTTGTCATATCTTGCCAAATCTTGCCAAATCTTACCTTGTCATATCTTGCCTAATCTTGCCAAATCTTACCTTGTCATATTTTGCCTAATCTTGCCAAATCTTACCTTGTCATATCTTGCCAAATCTTGCTTAATCTTACCTTGTCATATCTTGCATAATCTTGCTTAATCTTACCTTGTCATATCTTGCCAAATCTTGCCAAATCTTACCTTGTCATATTTTGCCTAATCTTGCCAAATCTTACCTTGTCATATATTGCCAAATCTTGCTTAATCTTACCTTGTCATATCTTGCCAAATCTTGCCAAATCTTACCTTGTCATATCTTGCCTATAATCTTGCCAAATCTTACCTTGTCATATTTTGCCAGATCTTACCTTGTCATATCTTGCCTAATCTTGCCAGAATCTTACCTTGTCATATCTTGCCAGATCTTACCTTGTCATATCTTGTCTAATCTTGCCAAATCTTACCTTGTCATATCTTGCCAGATCTTACCTTGTCATATCTTGCCTAATCTTGTCAAATCTTACCTTGTCATATCTTGCCTTATCTTGCCTAATCTTACCTCGTCAAATGTTGCCAAATCTTGCCAAATCTTACCTTGCCATGTCTTGCCAAATCTTGCCAAATCTACCTTGTGATATCTTGCCAAATCTTGCTTAATCTTACCTTGTCATGTTGCCTAATCTTGCCCAATCTTACCTTGTCATATCTTGCCTAATCTTGCCAGAATCTTACCTTGTCATATCTTGCCAGATCTTACCTTGTCATATCTTGCCTAATCTTGCCTAATCTTACCTCGTCATATGTTGCCAAATCTTGCCAAATCTTACCTTGCCATATCTTGCCAAATCTTGCCAAATCTACCTTGTGATATCTTGCCAAATCTTGCTTAATCTTATTTTGTCATGTTGCCTAATCTTGCCTAATCTTACCTTGTCATATCTTGCCTAATCTTGCCATGCAGATCTTACCTTGTCATATCTTGCCATATCTTGCCTAATCTTGCCAAATCTTACCTTGTCATATCTAGCCAAATCTTACTTTTTCATATCTTGCCTAATCTTGCCAAATCTTAACTTGTCATATCTTGCCAAATCTTGCCAAATCTTATCTTGTCATATCTTGTCTAATGTTGCCTAATCTTACCTTGTCATATCTTGTCTAATCTTGCCTAATCTTACCTTGTCATATCTTGCCAGATCTTGCCAAATCTTACCTTGTCATATCTTGCCTAATCTTGCCAAATCTTACCTTGTCATATTTTGCCTAATCTTGCCAAATCTTACCTTGTCATATCTTGCCAAATCTTGCTTAATCTTACCTTGTCATATCTTGCATAATCTTGCTTAATCTAACCTTGTCATATCTTGCCAAATCTTGCCAAATCTTACCTTGTCATATTTTGCCTAATCTTGCCAAATCTTACCTTGTCATATATTGCCAAATCTTGCTTAATCTTACCTTGTCATATCTTGTCAAATCTTGCCAAATCTTACCTTGTCATATCTTGCCTAATCTTGCCAAATCTTACCTTTTCATATTTTGCCAGATCTTACCTTGTCATATCTTGCCTAATCTTGCCAGAATCTTACCTTGTCATATCTTGCCAGATCTTACCTTGTCATATCTTGTCTAATCTTGCCAAATCTTACCTTGTCATATCTTGCCAGATCTTACCTTGTCATATCTTGCCTAATCTTGTCAAATCTTACCTTGTCATATCTTGCCTTATCTTGCCTAATCTTACCTCGTCAAATGTTGCCAAATCTTGCCAAATCTTACCTTGCCATGTCTTGCCAAATCTTGCCAAATCTACCTTGTGATATCTTGCCAAATCTTGCTTAATCTTACCTTGTCATGTTGCCTAATCTTGCCTAATCTTACCTTGTCATATCTTGCCTAATCTTGCCAAAATCTTACCTTGTCATATCTTGCCAGATCTTACCTTGTCATATCTTGCCTAATCTTGCCAAATCTTACCTTGTCATATCTTGCCAGATCTTACCTTGTCATATCTTGCTTCATCTTGCCAAATCTTACCTTGTCATATCTTGCCAGATCTTACCTTGTCATATCTTGCCTAATCTTGCCAAATCTTACCTTGTCATATCTTGCCAGATCTTACCTTGTCATATCTTGCCTTATCTTGCCAAATCTTACCTTGTCATATCTTGCCAAATCTTGCCAAATCTTACCTTGTCATATCTTGCCAAATCTTGCCAAATCTTACCTTGTCATATCTTGCCTAATCTTGCCAAATCTTATCTTGTCATATCTTGCCTAATCTTGCCAAATCTTACCTTGTCATATCTTGCCAAATCTTATCTTGTCATATCTTGCCTAATGTTGCCTAATCTTACCTTGTCATATCTTGTCTAATCTTGCCTAATCTTACCTTGTCATATCTAGCCAAATCTTGGCAAATCTACCTTGTGATATCTTGCCAAATCTTGCTTAATCTTATTTTGTCATGTTGCCTAATCTTGCCTAATCTTACCTTGTCATATCTTGCCTAATCTTGCCATGCAGATCTTACCTTGTCATATCTTGCCATATCTTGCCTAATCTTGCCAAATCTTACCTTGTCATATCTAGCCAAATCTTACCGTTTCATATCTTGCCTAATCTTGCCAAATCTTAACTTGTCATATCTTGCCAAATCTTGCCAAATCTTATCTTGTCATATCTTGTCTAATGTTGCCTAATCTTACCTTGTCATATCTTGTCTAATCTTGCCTAATCTTACCTTGTCATATCTTGCCAAATCTTGCCAAATCTTACCTTGTCATATCTTGCCTAATCTTGCCAAATCTTACCTTGTCATATTTTGCCTAATCTTGCCAAATCTTACCTTGTCATATCTTGCCAAATCTTGCTTAATCTTACCTTGTCATATCTTGCATAATCTTGCTTAATCTTACCTTGTCATATCTTGCCAAATCTTGCCAAATCTTACCTTGTCATATCTTGCCTAATCTTGCCAAATCTTACCTTGTCATATTTTGCCTCATCTTGCCAAATCTTACCTTGTCATATCTTGCCAAATCTTGCCAAATCTTACCTTTTCATATCTTGCCAAATCTTGCTTAATCTTACCTTGTCATGTTGCCTAATCTTGCCTAATCTTACCTTGTCATATCTTGCCTAATGTTGCCATGCAGATCTTACCTTGTCATATCTTGCCAAATCTTACCTTGTCATATCTTGCCTATCTTACCAAATCTTACCTTGTCATATCTTGCCAAATCTTGCCAAATCTTACCTTGTCATATCTTGCCTAATCTTGCCAAATCTTACCTTGTCATATTTTGCCAAATCTTGCCTAATCTTACCTTGTCATATCTTGCCAAATCTTGCTTAATCTTACCTCGTCATATCTTGCCAAATCTTGCTTAATCTTACCTTGTCATATCTTGCCAAATCTTGCCAAATCTTACCTTGTCATATCTTGCCTAATCTTACCTCGTCATATCTTGCCTAATCTTGCCAAATCTTACCTTGTCATATCTTGCCAAATCTTGCTTAATCTTACCTTGTCATATCTTGCTAAATCTTGCCAAATCTTACCTTGTCATATCTTGCCAAATCTTGCCAAATCTTACCTTGTCATATCTTGCCAAATCTTGCCAAATCTTACCTTGTCATATCTTGCCTAATCTTGCCAAATCTTACCTTGTCATATCTTGCCAAAACTTGCCAAATTTTATCTTCTCATATCTTGCCTAATGTTGCCTAATTGAGTGAAAAGATGATAGAGAAGATGGTGGTGGCATGTGTGGATTTGGAAAAGGCGTATGACAGGGTGGGTAGAGATAAGTTATGGAAAATGCTAGAGGAATATGGTGTGAAGGGAAGACTGTTGAGGGCCATTAGATCATTGTACAAGAAGAGTAAAGGGTGTGTCAGAGTAAAGGATGAATTGTCAAGCTGGTTCCCAATAACACAAGGAGTGAGGCAGGGCTGTGTCATGTCACCATGGCTGTTTAATGTCTTCATGGATAAGATAGTGAGGGAAGGAATGAAGAATTTTGTTGGAGGTGTGAAGATGTCAACTACTGAAGTGGGTGTAGTGCTATTTGCAGATGACGTGATGCTACTAACAGAGAGGAAGGAGGACATGAAGGCAAATTTGAGGGAGTTGAAGAAGGCAATGAGTAACTGGGGAATGAAGATACATTGGGGCAAGACTAAAGTGATGATGGTTAGTAGGAAAGGAGAAGAATGCAAAGTGTGTGTGGATGGGGAAGAGATAGAACAAGTGCAGAATATGAAATACCTAGGAGCTATCCTGATCGAGTGCAGATGGGACATGTGAAGAGGAAATTGAACAGAGAGTGGGAGCAGCAGCCAGAGTGATAGGAGCAATGCGGAAGGAGGTGTTGGAAAGGAAGGAGTTGAAGAAAGCTACGAAGATGAGGGTGTACAATGCGATAGTGCTACCAAACATGCTGTATGGCAGTGAGACATGGACAGTGATGAAAAGACATGAGAGCAGACTAGGGGCAACAGAGATGGCTTACTTGAGAAGAGTCGAAGGAGTGACAAGGATGGACCGAGTAAGAAATGCCGATGTGAGAGAGGCAGTTGGACAAGAGGAGGTGATGGAAAAAGTAAAAAGGAAACAAAGAGCATGGAAGGAGAAGCTGGAGCAGATGGAAGACAACAGATTAGTGAAGAAGGTGTACACTGAGGAAATTGCAGGGAAAAGGCCAAGAGGAAGACCTAGAAAGAAATGGATTGACAGTTTCTAGCTACAGATTTGAATAATACTACATATTGACTATAGACTATGCATATGTAGATGTTACACTGAACTATGACAATGTCATAAATTTTTAAATACTGTAAAGATAGCGGCGACCTCCTGCATAGAAGATAAGCTGTGGTGATTGATTGATTGATTGATTGTAAAGATAACGGCGACCTCCTGCATAGGAGATAAGCTGTGGTGATTGATTGATTGATTGATTGTTGCCTAATCTTACCTTGTCATATCTTGTCTAATCTTGCCTAATCTTACCTTGTCATATCTTGCCAAATCTTGCCAAATCTTACCTTGTCATATCTTGCCTAATCTTGCCAAATCTTACCTTGTCATATTTTGCCTAATCTTGCTTAATCTTACCTGGTCATATCTTGCCAAATCTTGCCAAATCTTACCGTGTCATATCTTACCAAATCTTGCTTAATCTTACCTTGTCATATCTTGCCAAATCTTGCTTAAGTTAATCTTACCTTGTCATATCTTGCCTAATCTTGCCAAATCTTACCTCATCATATCTTGCCAGATCATACCTCGTCATATCTTGCCAAATCTTGCAAGATCTTACCTAGCCATATCTTGCCTAATCTTGCCAGATCTTACCCTGTCATATCTTGCCAGATCATATCTCGTCATATTTTGCCAGATCTTACCTTGTCATATCTTGCCTAATCTTGCCAGATCTTACCTTGTCATATCTTGCCAAATCTTGCCAAATCTTACCTCATCATATCTTGCCAAATCTTGCTTAATCTTACGTTGTCATATCTTGCCAAATCTTGCCAAATCTTACCTTCTCATATCTTGCCAAATATTTCTTAATCTTACTTTGTCATATCTTGCCAGATCTTGCCTTGTCATATCTTGCCAAATCTTGCCTAATCCTACCTTGTCATATCTTGCCTAATCTTGCCTAATCCTACCTTGTCATATCTTGCCTAATCTTGCCAAATCTTACCTCATCATATCTTGCCAGATCATACCTCGTCAGATCTTGCCAAATCTTGCAAGATCTTACCTAGTCATATCTTGCCTAATCTTGCCAGATCTTACCTTGTCATATCTTGCCAGATCATACCTCGTCATATCTTACCAGATCTTACCTTGTCATATCTTACCTAATCTTGCCAGATCTTACCTTGTCATATCTTGCCTAATCTTGCCAGATCTTACCTTGTCATATCTTGCCTAATCTTGCTTAATCTTACCTTGTCACATCTTGCCAAATCTTGCCAAATTATACCTTGCATTATCTTGCCCAATTTTGCCAAATCTTACCTTGTCATATCTTGCAAAATCTTGCCAAATCGTACCTTCAATACCTTGCCAAATCTTGCTTAATTCTACCTTGTCATATCTTGCCTAATCTTGCCAGATCTTACCTTGTCATATCTTGCCAAATCTTGCCAAATCTTACCATATCATATCTTGCCAGATCTTACCTTGTCATATCTTGCTTAATTTTACCAGAATCTTACCTTGTCATATCTCGCCAGATCTTACATTGTCATATCTTGTATAATCTTGCCAAATCGTACCTTGTCATATCTTGCCAGATCTTACCTTGTCATATCTTGCCCAATCTTGTCAAATCTTACCTTGTCATATCTTGCCTTATCTTGCCTAATCTTACCTCGTCATATGTTGCCAAATCTTGCCAAATCTTACCTTGTCATATCTTGCCAAATCTTGCCAAATCTTACCTTGTCATATCTTGCCAAATCTTGCCAAATCTTACCTTGTCATGTTGCCTAATCTTGCCAAATCTTACCTTGTCATATCTTGCCAAATCTTGCCAAATCTTACCTTGTCATATCTTGCCTAACCTTGCCAAATCTTATCTTGTCATATTTTGCCTAATCTTGCCAAATCTTACCTTGTCATATCTTGCCAAATCTTGCTTAATCTTACCTCGTTATATCTTGCCAAATCTTGCTTAATCTTACCATGTCATATCTTGCCTAATCTTGCTAAATCTTGCCTTCTCATATCTTGCCAAATCTTGCCAGATCTTACCTTGTCATATCTTGCTAAATCTTGCCAAATCTTACCTTGTCATGTCTTGCCATATCTTGCCAAATCTTACCTTACCATATATTGCCTAATCTTGCCAAATCTTACCTTGTCATATTTTGCCTAATCTTGCCAAATCTTACCTTGTCATATCTTGCCAAATATTGCTTAATCTTACCTTGTCATATCTTGCCAAATCTTGAAAGATCTTACCTCGTCATATCTTGCCAAATCTTGCGAAATCTTACCTTGTCATATCTTGCCAGATCTTACCTTGTCATATCTTGCCTAATCTTGCCAGAATCTTACATTGTCATATCTTGTCTAATCTTGCCTAATCTTACCTAGTCATATCTTGCCTAATCTTGCCAAATCTTGCCTTGTCATATTTTGCCAAATCTTGCCAAATCTTACCTTGTCATATCTTGCCTAATCTTGCCAAATCTTACCTTGTCATATTTTGCCAAATCTTGCCAAATCTTACCTCGTCATATCTAGCCAAATCTTGCTTAATCTTACCTTGTCATATCTTGCCAAATCTTGCCAAATCTTACCATGTCATATCTTGCCAAATCTTGCCAAATCTTACCTAGTCATATCTTGCCTAATCTTGCCAAATCTTATCTTGTCATATTTTGCCTAATCTTGCCAAATCTTACCTTGTCATATCTTGCCAAATCTTGCTTAATCTTACCTCGTCATATCTTGCCAAATCTTGCTTAATCTTACCTTGTCATATCTTGCCTAATCTTGCTAAATCTTGCCTTCTCATATCTTGCCAAATCTTGCCAGATCTTACCTTGTCATATCTTGCTAAATCTTGCCAAATCTTACCTTGTCATGTCTTGCCAAATCTTGCCAAATCTTACCTTGCCATATATTGCCTAATCTTGCCAAATCTTACCTTGTCATATTTTGCCTAATCTTGCCAAATCTTACCTTGTCATATCTTGCCAAATATTGCTTAATCTTACCTTGTCATATGTTGCCAAATCTTGAAAAATCTTACCTCGTCATATCTTGCCAAATCTTGCCAAATCTTACCTTGTCATATCTTGCCAGATCTTACCTTGTCATATCTTGCCTAATCTTGCCAGAATCTTACATTGTCATATCTTGTCTAATCTTGCCTAATCTTACCTAGTCATATCTTGCCAAATCTTGCCAAATCTTACCTTGTCATATCTTGCCCAATCTTGTCAAATCTTACCTTGTCATATTTTGCCAAATTTTGCCAAATCTTACCTTGTCATATCTTGCCTAATCTCTTCCCACATCTTGCTTAATCTTACCTTGTCATATCTTGCCTAATCTTGCCAAATCTAACCTTCTCATATCCTGCCAAATCTTGCCTAATCTTACCTTGTCATATCTTGCTAAATCTTGCCAAATCTTACCTTGCCATATAGTGCCTAATCTTGCCAAATCTTACCTTGTCATATCTTGCCAAATCTTGCAAAATCTTACCTTGTCATATCTTGCCTAATGTTGCCTAATCTTACCTAGTCATATCTTGCCAAATCTTGCCAAATCTTACCTTGTCATATCTTGCCTAATCTTGTCAAATCTTACCTTGTCATATTTTGCCAAATTTTGCCAAATCTTACCTTGTCATATCTTGCCTAATCTCTTCCCACATCTTGCTTAATCTTACCTTGTCATATCTTGCCTAATCTTGCCAAATCTAACCTTCAGATATCCTGCCAAATCTTGCCTAATCTTACCTTGTCATATCTTGCTAAATCTTGCCAAATCTTACCTTGCCATATAGTGCCTAATCTTGCCAAATCTTACCTTGTCATATCTTGCCAAATCTTGCAAAATCTTACCTTGTCATATCTTGCCTAATGTTGCCTAATCTTACCTTGTCATATCTTGTCTAAATCTTGCCAAATCTTACCTTGGCATATCTTGCCAAATCTTGCCAAATCTTACCTTGTCATATCTTCCCTAATCTTGCCAAATCTTACCGTGTCATATCTTGCCAAATCTTGCTTAATGTTACCTTGTCATATATTGCCAAATCTTGCCAAATCTTACCTTGTCATATTTTGCCAAATCTTGCCAAATCTTACCTTGTCATATCTTGCCTAATCTTGCCAGAATCTTACCTTGTCATATCTTGCCAGATCTTACCTTGTCATATCTTGCCTAATCTTGCCAGAATCTTACCTTGTCATATCTTGCCAGATCTTACCTTGTCATATCTTGCCTAATCTTGTCAAATTTTACCTTGCCATATCTTGCCTTAACTTGCCTAATCTTACCTCGTCATATGTTGCCAAATCTTGCTTGATCTTACCTTGTCATGTTGCCTAATCTTGCCTAATCTTACCTTGTCATATCTTGACTAATCTTGCCATGCAGATCTTACCTTGACATATCTTGCCAAATCTAGTCAAATCTTACCTTTTCATATCTTGCCTTATCTTGCCAAATCTTACTTTGTCATATCTTGCCAGATCTTACCTTGTCATATCTTGCCAAATGTTGCCAAATCTTACCTCGTCATATCTTGCCAAATCTTGCTTAATCTTACCTTGTCATATCTTGCCAATTAAATCTTGCCAAATCTTACCTTGTCATATCTTGCCAAATCTTACCTTGTCATATCTTGCCAAATGTTGCCAAATCTTACCTCATCATATCTTGCCAAATCTTGCTTAATCTTACCTTGTCATATCTTGCCAAATCTTGCCAAATCTTACCTTGTCATATCTTGCCAAATCTTGCCAAATCTTACCTTGTCATATCTTGCTAATTCTAGCCAAATCTTACCTTGTCATATCTTGCCTATTCTTGCCAAATCTAACCTTCAGATATCCTGCCAAATCTTGCCTAATCTTACCTTGTCATATCTTGCTAAATCTTGCCAAATCTTACCTTGCCATATAGTGCCTAATCTTGCCAAATCTTACCTTGTCATATCTTGCCAAATCTTGCAAAATCTTACCTTGTCATATCTTGCCTAATGTTGCCTAATCTTACCTTGTCATATCTTGTCTAAATCTTGCCAAATCTTACCTTGGCATATCTTGCCAAATCTTGCCAAATCTTACCTTGTCATATCTTCCCTAATCTTGCCAAATCTTACCGTGTCATATCTTGCCAAATCTTGCTTAATGTTACCTTGTCATATATTGCCAAATCTTGCCAAATCTTACCTTGTCATATTTTGCCAAATCTTGCCAAATCTTACCTTGTCATATCTTGCCTAATCTTGCCAGAATCTTACCTTGTCATATCTTGCCAGATCTTACCTTGTCATATCTTGCCTAATCTTGCCAGAATCTTACCTTGTCATATCTTGCCAGATCTTACCTTGTCATATCTTGCCTAATCTTGTCAAATTTTACCTTGCCATATCTTGCCTTAACTTGCCTAATCTTACCTCGTCATATGTTGCCAAATCTTGCTTGATCTTACCTTGTCATGTTGCCTAATCTTGCCTAATCTTACCTTGTCATATCTTGACTAATCTTGCCATGCAGATCTTACCTTGACATATCTTGCCAAATCTAGTCAAATCTTACCTTTTCATATCTTGCCTTATCTTGCCAAATCTTACTTTGTCATATCTTGCCAGATCTTACCTTGTCATATCTTGCCAAATGTTGCCAAATCTTACCTCGTCATATCTTGCCAAATCTTGCTTAATCTTACCTTGTCATATCTTGCCAATTAAATCTTGCCAAATCTTACCTTGTCATATCTTGCCAAATCTTACCTTGTCATATCTTGCCAAATGTTGCCAAATCTTACCTCATCATATCTTGCCAAATCTTGCTTAATCTTACCTTGTCATATCTTGCCAAATCTTGCCAAATCTTACCTTGTCATATCTTGCCAAATCTTGCCAAATCTTACCTTGTCATATCTTGCTAATTCTAGCCAAATCTTACCTTGTCATATCTTGCCTATTCTTGCCAAATCTTACCTTGTCATAACTTGCTAAATCTTACCAAATCTTATCTTGTCATATCTTGCCTAATGTTGCCTAATCTTACCTTCAGTTGTCATATCTTGTCTAATCTTGCCTAATCTTACCTTGTCATATCTTACCAAATCTTGCCAAATCTTACCTTGTCATATCTTACCAAATCTTGCCAAATCTTACCTTGTCATATTTTGCCTAATCTTGCCAAATCTTACCTTGTCATATCTTGCCAAATCTTGCTTAATCTTACCTTGTCATATCTTGCATAATCTTGCTTAATCTTACCTTGTCATATCTTGCCAAATTGCCAAATCTTACCTTGTCACATCTTGCCCAATCTTGCCACATCTTACCTTGTCATAACTTGCCAAATCTTACCAGATCTTATCTTGTCATATCTTGCCTAATGTTGCCTAATCTTACCTTGTCATATCTTGTCTAATCTTGCCTAATCTTACCTTGTCATATCTTACCAAATCTTACCAAATCTTACCTTGTCATATCTTGTTAAATCTTGCCAAATCTTACCTTGTCATATTTTGCCTAATCTTGCCAAATCTTACCTTGCATATTTTGCCTAATCTTGCCAAATCTTACCTTGTCATATCTTGCCAAACTCTTGCTTAATCTTACTTTGTCATATCTTGCCTAATCTTACCAAATCTTACCTGCTCATATATTGCCAAATCTTGCTTAATCTTACATTGTCATATCTTGCGAAATCTTGCCAAATCTTACCTTGTCATATCTTACCAAATCTTACCAAATCTTACCTAGTCATATCTTGCCAAATCTTGCCAAATCTTATATTGTCATATCTTGCCTAAAGTTGCCTAATCATACCTTGTCATATCTTGTCTAATCTTGCCTAATCTTACCTTGTCACATCTTGCCTAATCTTGCCAAATCTTACCTTGTCATATCTTGCCTAATCTTGCCAAATCTTACCTTGTCATATCTTGCCAAATCTTGCGAAATCTTACCTTGTCCTAGCTTGCTAAATCTTGCCAAATCTTACCTTGTCATGTCTTGTCTAATCTTTCCAAATCTTACCTTGTCAAATCTTGCCTAACCTTGCCAAATCTTACCTAGTCATATCTTGCCAAATCTTGCCAAATCTTATATTGTCGTATCTTGCCTAAAGTTGCCTAATCATACCTTGTTATATCTTGTCTAATCTTGCCTAATCTTACCTTGTCATATCTTGCCAAATCTTGCCAAATCTTACCTTGTCATATCTTGTTTAATCTTGCCAAATCTTACCTTGTCATATCCTGCCAAATCTTGCCTAATCTTACCTTGTCATATCTTGCTAAATCTTGCCAAATCTTACCTTGCCATATAGTGCCTAATCTTGCCAAATCTTACCTTGTCATATCTTGCCAAATCTTGCAAAATCTTACCTTGTCATATCTTGCCTAATGTTGCCTAATCTTATCTTGTCATATCTTGTCTAAATCTTGCCTAATCTTACCTTGGCATATCTTGCCAAATCTTGCCAAATCTTACCTTGTCATATCTTCCCTAATCTTGCCAAATCTTACCTTGTCATATCTTGCCAAATCTTGCTTATTGTTACCTTGTCATATCTTGTCAAATCTTGCCAAATCTTACCTTGTCATATTTTGCCAAATCTTGCCAAATCTTACCTTGTCATATCTTGCCTAATCTTGCCAAATATTACCTTGTCATATCTTGCCTGATCTTGCCTTTTCATATCTTGCCTTATCTTGCCAAACCTTACCTTGTCATATCTTGCCATATCTTACCTTGTCATATCTTGCCTAATCTTGCCAAATATTACCTTGCCATATCTTGCCTTAACTTGCCTAATCTTACCTCGTCATATGTTGCCAAATCTTGCCAAATCTTACCTTGTCATATCTTGTTTAATCTTGCCAAATCTTACCTTGTCATATTTTGCCTAATCTTGCCAAATCTTACCTTGTCATATCTTGCCAAATCTTGCTTAATCTTACCTTGTCATATCTTGCATAATCTTGCTTAATCTTACCTTGTCATATCTTGCCAAATCTTGCCAAATCTTACCTTGTCACATCTTGCCTAATCTTGCCAAATCTTACCTTGTCATATCTTGCCTAATCTTGCCAAATCTTACCTTCTCATATATTGCCAAATCTTGCTTAATCTTACATTGTCATATCTTGCTAAATCTTGCCAAATCTTACCTTGTCATATCTTACCAAATCTTACCAAATCTTACCTTGTCAAATCTTGCCTAACCTTGCCAAATCTTACCTAGTCATATCTTGCCAAATCTTGCCAAATCTTATATTGTCATATCTTGACTAAAGTTGCCTAATCATACCTTGTCATATCTTGTCTAATCTTGCCTAATCTTACCTTGTCATATCATGCCAAATCTTGCCAAATCTTACCTTGTCATATCTTGTTCAATCTTGCCAAATCTTACCTTGTCATATTTTGCCTAATCTTGCCAAATCTTACCTTGTCATATCTTGCCAAATCTTGCTTAATCTTACCTTGTCATATCTTGCATAATCTTGCTTAATCTTATTTTGTCATATCTTGCCTAATCTTGCCAAATCTTACCTTGTCATATCTTGCCTAATCTTGCCAAATCTTACCTTGTCATATCTTGCCAAATCTTGCCAAATCTTACCTTGTCATATCTTGCCTAATCTTGCCAAATCTTACCTTGTCAAATCTTGCCTAACCTTGCCAAATCTTACCTAGTCATATCTTGCCAAATCTTGCCAAATCTTATATTGTCATACCTTGCCTAAAGTTTCCTAATCATACCTTGTCATATCTTGTCTAATCTTGCCTAATCTTACCTTGTCTTATCTTGCCGAATCTTATCTTGTCATATCTTGCCTAATCTTGCCAAATCTTACCTGGTCATATTTTGCCTAATCTTGCCAATTCTTACCTTGTCATATTTTGCTAAATCTTGCCAATTCTTACCTTGTCATATCTTGCCAATTCTTGCCAAATCTTACCTTGTCATATCTTGTCTAATCTTGCCAAATCTTACCTTGTCATATCTTGCCTAATCTTGCCAAATCTTACCTTGTCATATCTTGCCTGATCTTGCCTTTTCATATCTTGCCTTATCTTGCCAAACCTTACCTTGTCATATCTTGCCATATCTTACCTTGTCATATCTTGCCTAATCTTGCCAAATATTACCTTGCCAAATCTTACCTTGTCATATCTTGCCAAATCTTGCTTAATCTTACCTTGTCATATCTTGCATAATCTTGCTTAATCTTATTTTGTCATATCTTGCCAAATCTTGCCAAATCTTACCTTGTCATATTTTGCCTAATCTTGCCAAATCTTACCTTGTCATATCTTGCCAAATCTTGCTTAATCTTACCTTGTCATATCTTGCCAAATCTTGCCTAATCTTACCTCGTCATATGTTACCAAATCTTGCCAAATCTTACCTTGTCATATCTTGTTTAATCTTGCCAAATCTTACCTTGTCATATTTTGCCTAATCTTGCCAAATCTTACCTTGTCATATCTTGCCAAATCTTGCTTAATCTTACCTTGTCATATCTTGCATAATCTTGCTTAATCTTACCTTGTCATATCTTGCCAAATCTTGCCAAATCTTACCTTGTCACATCTTGCCTAATCTTGCCAAATCTTACCTTGTCATATCTTGCCTAATCTTGCCAAATCTTACCTTCTCATATATTGCCAAATCTTGCTTAATCTTACATTGTCATATCTTGCTAAATCTTGCCAAATCTTACCTTGTCATATCTTACCAAATCTTACCAAATCTTACCTTGTCAAATCTTGCCTAACCTTGCCAAATCTTACCTAGTCATATCTTGCCAAATCTTGCCACATCTTATATTGTCATATCTTGACTAAAGTTGCCTAATCATACCTTGTCATATCTTGTCTAATCTTGCCTAATCTTACCTTGTCATATCATGCCAAATCTTGCCAAATCTTACCTTGTCATATCTTGTTTAATCTTGCCAAATCTTACCTTGTCATATTTTGCCTAATCTTGCCAAATCTTACCTTGTCATATTTTGCCTAATCTTGCCAAATCTTACCTTGTCATATCTTGCCTGATCTTGCCTTTTCATATCTTGCCTTATCTTGCCAAACCTTACCTTGTCATATCTTGCCATATCTTACCTTGCCATATCTTGCCTTAACTTGCCTAATCTTACCTCGTCATATGTTGCCAAGTCTTGCCAAATCTTACCTTGTCATATCTTGCCAAATCTTGCCAAATCTTATCTTGTCATATTTTGCCTAATCTTGCCAAATCTTACCTTGTCATATCTTGCCAAATCTTGCTTAATCTTACCTTGTCATATCTTGCATAATCTTGCTTAATCTTACCTTGTCATATCTTGCCAAATCTTGCCAAATCTTACCTTGTCACATCTTGCCTAATCTTGCCAAATCTTACCTTGTCATATCTTGCCTAATCTTGCCAAATCTTACCTTCTCATATATTGCCAAATCTTGCTTAATCTTACATTGTCATATCTTGCTAAATCTTGCCAAATCTTACCTTGTCATATCTTACCAAATCTTACCAAATCTTACCTTGTCAAATCTTGCCTAACCTTGCCAAATCTTACCTAGTCATATCTTGCCAAATCTTGCCAAATCTTATATTGTCATATCTTGCCAAATCTTGCCAAATCTTATATTGTCATATCTTGCCTAATCTTGCCAAATCTTACCTTGTCATATTTTGCCTAATCTTGCCAATTCTTACCTTGTCATATCTTGCTAAATCTTGCCAAATCTTACCTTGTCATATCTTGCCTAATCTTGTCAAATCTTACCTTGTCATATCTTGCCAAATCTTGCCAAATCTTATCTTGTCATATCTTGCCTAATGTTGCCTAATCTTACCTTGTCATATCTTGTCTAATCTTGCCTAATCTTACCTTGTCATATCTTGCCAAATCTTGCCAAATCTTACCTTGTCATAACTTGCCCAATCTTGCCAAATCTTACGTTGTCATATTTTGCCTAATCTTGCCAATTCTTACCTTGTCATATCTTGCTAAATCTTGCCAAATCTTACCGTGTCATATCTTGTTAAATCTTACCAAATCTTACATAGTCATATCTTGCCAAATCTTGCCAAATCTTATATTGTCATATCTTGCCTAAAGTTGCCTAATCATACCTTGTCATATCTTGTCTAATCTTGCCTAATCTTACCTTGTCATATCTTGCCGAATCTTATCTTGTCATATCTTGCCTAATCTTGCCAAATCTTACCTTGTCATATTTTGCCTAATCTTGCCAAATCTTACCTTGTCATATCTTGCTAAATCTTGCCAAATCTTACCTTGTCATATCTTGCCAAATCTTGCCAAATCTTACCTTGTCATATCTTGCCTAATCTTGCCAAATCTTACCTTGTCATAAATTTTCTTGCCAAATCTTGTCAAATCTTATCTTGTCATATCTTGCCTGATGTTGCCTAATCTTACCTTGTCATATCTTGTCTAATCTTGCCTAATCTTACCTTGTCATATTTTGCCTAATCTTGCCAAATCTTACCTTGTGATATCTTGCCAAATTTTGCCAAATCTTATCTTGTCATATCTTGCATATGGTTGCCTAATCTTACCTTGTCATATCTTGTCTAATCTTGCCTAATCTTACCTTGTCATATCTTGCCAAATCTTGCCAAATCTTACCTTGTCTTATCTTGCCAAATCTTGCCAAATCTTACCTTTTCATATCTTGCCAAATCTTACCTTGTCATATCTTGTCTAATCTTGCATAATCTAACCTTGTCACATCTTGCCAAATCTTGCCAAATCTTACCTTGTCATATCTTGCCAAATCTTGCGAAATCTTACCTTGTCATATATTGCCAAAACTTGCCAAAATCTTATATTGTCATATCTTGCTTAATGTTGCCTAATCTTACCTTGTCATATCTTGTCTAATCTTGCCTAATCTAACTTGGTCATATCTTGCCAAATCTTGCTTAATCTTACCTTGTTATATCTTGCCTAATCTTGCCAAATCTTACCTTGTCATATTTTGCCTAATCTTGCTTAATCTTACCTTGTCATATCTTGCCTAATCTTGCCAAATCTTACCTCATCATATCTTGCCAGATCATACCTTGTCATATCTTGCCAAATCTTGCAAGATCTTACCTAGTCATATCTTGCCTAATCTTGCCAGATCTTACCCTGTCATATCTTGCCAGATCATACCTCGTCATATCTTGCCAGATCTTACCTTGTCATATCTTGCCTAATCTTGCCAGATCTTACCTTGTCATATCTTGCCAAATCTTGCCAAATCTTACCTCGTCATATCTTGCCAAATCTTGCTTAATCTTACCTGGTCATATCTAGCCAAATCTTACCTTTTCATATCTTGCCAAATATTTCTTAATCTTACTTTGTCATATCTTGCCAGATCTTGCCTTGTCATATCTTGCCAAATCTTGCCTAATCCTACCTTGTCATATCTTGCCTAATCTTGCCTAATCTTGCCAAATCTTACCTCATCATATCTTGCCAGATCATACCTCGTCAGATCTAGCCAAATCTTGCAAGATCTTACCTAGTCATATCTTGCCTAATCTTGCCAGATCTTACCTTGTCATATCTTGCCAGATCATACCTCGTCATATCTTACCAGATCTTACCTTGTCATATCTTGCCTAATCTTGCCAGATCTTACCTTGTCATATCTTGCCAAATCTTGCCGAATCTTACCTTGTCATATCTTGCCTAATCTTGCTTAATCTTACCTTGTCATATCTTGCCAAATCTTGCCAAATTTTACCTTGCAATATCTTGCCAAATTTTGCCATATCTTACCTTGTCATATCTTGCCAAATCTTGCAAAATCTTATCTTTTCATATCTTGCCTAATGTTGCCTAATTTTACCTTTTCATATCTTGCCTAATCTTGCCAGATCTTACCTTGTCATATCTTGCCAAATCTTGTCAAATCTTACCTTGTCATATCTTGCCAAATCTTACCTTGTGATATCTTGCCTAATCTTACTAGAATCTTACCTTGTCATATCTTGCCTAATCTTGCCAAATCTTACCTTGTCATATCTTGCCAGATCTTACCTTGTCATATCTTACTTAATCTTGCTAAATCTTACCTTGTCATATCTTGCCAAATCTTACCTTGTCATATCTTGCCTAATCTTACCAGAATCTTACCTTGTCATATCTTGCCTAATCTTGCCAGATCTTACCTTGTCATATCTTGCCTAATCTTGCCAAATCTTACCTTGTCATATCTTGCCAGATCTTATCTTGTCATATCTTGCCTAATCTTGTCAAATCTTACCTTGTCATATCTTGCCTTATCTTGCCTAATCTTACCTCGTCATATGTTGCCAAATCTTGCCAAATCTTACCTTGTCATATCTTGCCAAATCTTGCCAAATCTTACTTTGTCATATCTTGCCAAATCTTGCTTAATCTTACCTTGTCATGTTGCCTAATCTTGCCTAATCTTACCTTGTCATATCTTGCCTAATCTTGCCATGCTGATCTTACCTTGTCATATCTTGCCAAATCTTGCCAAATCTTACCTTGTCATATCTTGTCTAATCTTGCCAAATCTTACCTTGTCATATCTTGCCAAATCTTGCTAAATCTTACCTTGTCATATCTTGCCTAATCTTGCCAAATCTTACCTTGTCCTATTTTGCCTAATCTTGCCAAATCTTACCTTATCATATCTTGCCAAATCTTGCTTAATCTTACCTTGTCATATCTTGCCTAATCTTGCCAAATCTTACCTTCTCATATCTTACCAAATCTTGCCTAATCTTACCTTTTCATATCTTGCTAAATCTTGCCAAATCTTACCTTGTCATATCTTGCCAAATACTGCCAAATCTTACCTTGCCATATATTGCCTAATCTTGCCAAATCTTACCTTGTCATATCTTGCCAAATCTTGCAAAATCTTATCTTTTCATATCTTGCCTAATGTTGCCTAATCTTACCTTGTCATATCTTGTCTAAATCTTGCCTAATCTTACCTTGTCATATCTTGCCAAATCTTAACTTGTCATATCTTGCCTAATCTTGCCAAATCTTACCTTGTCATATTTTGCCTAATCTTGCCAAATCTCAATTCAATTCAATTCAATAACCAAAATGGATACATCTCCAATACTGGAGGTCATCCCTATACTTATACACTGATATGTTAGCATGGCAAGTAGTTAGTTATACGATATAGAAGCTATTTAAAATTATCTGTCCATCTTGAGCGTGGTCTTCCTCTTGGTCTCTTCCCCTCCATCTCTCCAACAAAAACTTTCTTTGTTAACCTCTCATTGCTCATTTCTTCCAGTCTAACCCTCCACTTCTCCTGCCTTCTCTTCACTGCATCCAAAACACTTTCTTGTCTCAACTTCTCCCTAATGTCTACATTTCTCATCCGATCCAACCTAGTCACACCTTCGATCTGCCTCAACACCTTCATCTGGGTGGCCTGCACTTTCAATTGCTGCTGCTTAGATAGAGTCCACGTCTCACAACCGTACAATAATGTTGGCATCACTGTGGCATTCACTACTTTCAGCTTAGTGCTCCTGCTCAATTCCTTCCTTCTCAGTACTACATCATTCAACCCTCCGATCACCCGTGTTGCACCCCCAATCCTTGCCTCTACTTCCTTCTCCATTCTCCCATCACTACTAATCATCACACCCAAGTACTTCATTGCATCTACCTGTTCTATTACCTCTTCATCAATTTTGACTTCACATTCCTCTCTCTTCCTTGCAATCCTCATCACTTTAGTCTTTCTCCAATTCACCCTCAGCTCCCACCTGCTCAGCACATCACTCATCACCTGTAAATTGTGCTGTAGCCCTTCCACTGATTCTGCCATTACCACCATGTCATCCGCAAAAAGGAGTAGCCCTACATCACCAGTTGACAACTTCACCTCCCTCAGAAACTGCCTTCTTGCCTCCCTCGTCACACTGTCGATAAACACATTAAAGAGCCATGGTGAGAGAGTGCAACCCTGCCTCACACCTCTATGCACCTCAAACAACTCTGATTCCATTTCCCCAACTTTCACCTTGGCCCTTCCGTTGACATACAGTGCCTGAATTGCCCTTAACAGCCTTCCTTTCACCCCATAAGCATATAGCACTTTCCACAACTTTTCCCTGCTTACATTGTCGTATGCCTTTTCCAGATCCACAAAAGCCATGTATGTTTTCTTATCTTTCTCAATGGTTTTCTCCACAATTTGCTTGACTGCAAAAATTTGGTCATTGCACCCCCTGCCAGTTCTGAAACCTCCTTGCTCGTCCATCACTGTGTCAACTGTTGCCATCTTCACCCGCTCATTCAATACCCTCGCAAACACCTTACCAACAATACTCATTAGACTAATTCCTCTGTAGTTTGCACACTCTAGTCTGCTTCCTTTCTTGCCAAATCTTACCTTGTCATATCTTGCCAAATCTTGCGAAATCTTACCTTGTCATATCTTGCCAATTCTTGCCAAATCTTACCTTGTCATATCTTGCCAAATCTTGCCAAATCTTACCTTGTCATATCTTGCCAGATCTTACCTTGTCATATCTTGCCTAATCTTGCCAGAATCTTACCTTGTCATATCTTGCCAGATCTTACCTTGTCATATCTTGCCTAATCTTGCCAAATCTTACCTTGTCATATCTTGCCAGATCTTACCTTGTCATATCTTGTCTAATCTTGCCAAATCTTACCTTGTCATATCTTGCCAAATCTTGCCAAATCTTACCTTGTCATATTTTGCCTAATCTTGCCAAATCTTACCTTGTCATATCTTGCCAAATCTTGCTTAATCTTACCTTGTCATAACTTGCCTAATCTTGCCAAATCTTACCTTCTCATATCTTGCTAAATCTTGCTTAATCTTACCTTGTCATATCTTGCCTAATCTTGCCAAATCTTACCTTGTCATATCTTACCAAATCTTGCCTAATCTTACCTTGTCATATCTTGCTAAATCTTGCCAAATCTTACCTTGTCATATCTTGCCAAATCTTGCCAAATCTTACCTTGCCATATATTGCCTAATCTTGCCAAATCTTATCTTGTCATATCTTGCCAAATCTTGCCAAATCTTACCTTGCCATATATTGCCTAATCTTGCCAAATCTTACCTTGTCATATCTTGCCAAATCTTGCAAAATCTTATCTTTTCATATCTTGCCTAATGTTGCCTAATCTTACCTTGTCATATCTTGTCTAAATCTTGCCTAATCGTACCTTGTCATATCTTGCCAAATCTTGCCTAATCTTAACTTGTCATATCGTGCCTAATCTTGCCAAATCTTACCTTGTCATATTTTGCCTAATCTTGCCAAATCTTACCTTGTCATATCTTGCCAAATCTTGCCAAATCTTACCTTGTCATATCTTGCCAATTCTTGCCAAATCTTACCTTGTCATATCTTGCCAAATCTTGCCAAATCTTACCTTGTCATATTTTGCCTAATCTTGCCAAATCTTACCTTGTCATATCTTGCCAAATCTTGCTTAATCTTACCTTGTCATAACTTGCCTAATCTTGCCAAATCTTACCTTCTCATATCTTGCTAAATCTTGCTTAATCTTACCTTGTCATATCTTGCCTAATCTTGCCAAATCTTACCTTCTCATATCTTACCAAATCTTGCCTAATCTTACCTTGTCATATCTTGCTAAATCTTGCCAAATCTTACCTTGTCATATCTTGCCAAATCTTGCCAAATCTTACCTTGCCATATATTGCCTAATCTTGCCAAATCTTATCTTGTCATATCTTGCCAAATCTTGCCAAATCTTACCTTGCCATATATTGCCTAATCTTGCCAAATCTTACCTTGTCATATCTTGCCAAATCTTGCAAAATCTTATCTTTTCATATCTTGCCTAATGTTGCCTAATCTTACCTTGTCATATCTTGTCTAAATCTTGCCTAATCTTACCTTGTCATATCTTGCCAAATCTTAACTTGTCATATCTTGCCTAATCTTGCCAAATCGTACCTTGTCATATCTTGCCAAATCTTGCCTAATCTTAACTTGTCATATCGTGCCTAATCTTGCCAAATCTTACCTTGTCATATTTTGCCTAATCTTGCCAAATCTTACCTTGTCATATCTTGCCAAATCTTGCCAAATCTTACCTTGTCATATCTTGCCTATTCTTGCCAAATCTTACCTTGTCATATCTTGCCAAATCTTGCCAGAATCTTACCTTGTCATATCTTGCCAGATCTTACCTTGTCATATCTTGCCTAATCTTGCCAAATCTTACCTTGTCATATCTTGCCAGATCTTACCTTGTCATATCTTGCCTAATCTTGCCAAATCTTACCTTATCATATCTTGCCAAATCTTGCCAAATCTTACCTTGTCATATTTTGCCTAATCTTGCCAAATCTTACCTTGTCATATCTTGCCAAATCTTGCTTAATCTTACCTTGTCATAACTTGCCTAATCTTGCCAAATCTTACCTTCTCATATCTTGCCAAATCTTGCCTAATCTTACCTTGTCATATCTTGCTAAATCTTGCCAAATCTTACCTTGTCATGTTGCCTAATCTTGCCTAATCTTACCTTGTCATATCTTGCCTAATCTTGCCATGCATATCTTACCTTGTCATATCTTGCCAAATCTTGCCAAATCTTACCTTGTCATATCTTGCCAGATCTTACCTTGTCATATCTTGCCTAATCTTGCCAGAATCTTACCTTGTCATATCTTGCCAGATCTTACCTTGTCATATCTTGCCTAATCTTGCCAAATCTTACCTTGTCATATCTTGCCAGATCTTACCTTGTCATATCTTGCCTAATCTTGCCAAATCTTACCTTGTCATATCTTGCCAAATCTTGCCAAATCTTACCTTGTCATATTTTGCCTTATCTTGCCAAATCTTACCTTGTCATATCTTGCCAAATCTTGCTTAATCTTACCTTGTCATAACTTGCCTAATCTTGCCAAATCTTACCTTCTCATATCTTGCCAAATCTTGCCTAATCTTACCTTGTCATATCTTGCTAAATCTTGCCAAATCTTACCTTGTCATGTTGCCTAATCTTGCCTAATCTTACCTTGTCATATCTTGCCTAATCTTGCCATGCATATCTTACCTTGTCATATCTTACCAAATCTTGCCAAAACTTATCTTGTCATATCTTTCCTAATCTTGCCAAATCTTACCTTGTCATTTTTTGCCTAATCTTGCCAAATCTTACCTTGTCATATCTTGCCTAATCTTGCCAAATCTTACCTTGTCATATCTTGCCAAATCTTGCCAAATCTTACCTTGTCATATCTTGCCAAATCTTGCCAAATCTTACCTTGTCATATCATGCCAGATCTTACCTTGTCATATCTTGCCTAATCTTGCCAGAATCTTACCTTGTCATATCTTGCCAGATCTTACTTTGTCATATCTTGCCTAATCTTGCCAGACCTTGCCTTGTCTTATCTTGCCTAATCTTGTCAAATCTTACCTTGTCATATCTTGCCGTATCTTGCCTAATCTTACCTCGTCATATGTTCCCAAATCTTGCCAAATCTTACCTTGCCATATCTTGCCAAATCTTGCCAAATCTACCTTGTGATATCTTGCCAAATCTTGCTTCATCTTACCTTGTCATGTTGCCTAATCTTGCCTAATCTTACCTTGTCATATCTTGCCTAATCTTGCCATGCAGATCTTACCTTGTCATATTTTGCCAAATCTTGCCAAATCTTACCTTGTCATATCTTGCCTAATCTTGCCAAATCTTACCTTGTCATATCTTGCCAAATCTTGCCAAATCATATCTTGTCATATCTTGCCTAATGTTGCCTAATCTTACCTTGTCATATCTTGTCTAATCTTGCCTAATCTTACCTTGTCATATCTTGCCAAATCTTGCCAAATCTTACCTTGTCATATCTTGCCAAATCTTGCCAAATCTTACCTTCAAGTTGTCATATTTTGCCTAATCTTGCCAAATCTTCCCTTGTCATATCTTGCCAAATCTTGCTTAATCTTACCTTGTCATATCTTGCATAATCTTGCTTAATCTTACCTTGTCATATCTTGCCAAATCTTGCCAAATCTTACCTTGTCATGATATCTTGCATAATCTTGCCAAATCTTACCTTGTCATATGTTGCCAAATCTTGCCAAATCTTACCTTGTCATATCTTGCCAAATCTTGCCAAATCTTACCATGTCATATCTTGCCTAATCTTGCCAAATCAGACCTTGTCATATTTTGCCTAATCTTGCTTAATCTTACCTTGTCATATCTTGCCAAATCTTGCCAAATCTTACCGTGTCATATCTTGCCAAATCTTGCTTAATCTTACCTTGTCATATCTTGCCAAATCTTGCTTAATCTTACCTTGTCATATCTTGCCAAATCTTGCCAAATCTTACCTTGTCATATCTTGCCAAATCTTGCCAAATCTTACCTCGTCATATTTTGCCTAATCTTACCAAATCTTACCTTCTCATATCTTGCCAAATCTTGCTTAATCTTACCTTGTCATATCTTGCCAAATCTTGCTTAATCTTACCTTGTCATATCTTGCCAAATCTTGCCAAATCTTACCTTGTCATATCTTGCCAAATCTTGCCAAATCTTACATTGTCATATCTTGCCAAATCTTGCCAATTCTAACTTTGCCATATCTTTCCAAATCTTGCCATAAATCTTGCCAAATCTTACCTTGTCATATCTTGCCTAATCATGCCTAATCTTACCTTGTCATATCTTGCCAAATCTTGCCTAATCTTACCTTGTCATATCTAGCCAAATCTTGTCAAATCTTACCTTGTCATATCTTCCCTAATCTTGCCTAATCTTACCTTGTCATATCTTGCCAGATCTTACCTTGTCATATCTTGCCAGATCTTACCTTGTCATATCTTGCCTAATCTTGCCAAATCAGACCTTGTCATATTTTGCCTAATCTTGCTTAATCTTACCTTGTCATATCTTGCCAAATCTTGCCAAATCTTACCGTGTCATATCTTGCCAAATCTTGCTTAATCTTACCTTGTCATATCTTGCCAAATCTTGCTTAATCTTACCTCGTCATATTTTGCCTAATCTTACCAAATCTTACCTTCTCATATCTTGCCAAATCTTGCTTAATCTTACCTTGTCATATCTTGCCAAATCTTGCTTAATCTTACCTTGTCATATCTTGCCAAATCTTGCCAAATCTTACCTTGTCATATCTTGCCAAATCTTGCCAAATCTTACATTGTCATATCTTGCCAAATCTTGCCAATTCTAACTTTGCCATATCTTTCCAAATCTTGCCATAAATCTTGCCAAATCTTACCTTGTCATATCTTGCCTAATCATGCCTAATCTTACCTTGTCATATCTTGCCAAATCTTGCCTAATCTTACCTTGTCATATCTAGCCAAATCTTGTCAAATCTTACCTTGTCATATCTTCCCTAATCTTGCCTAATCTTACCTTGTCATATCTTGCCAGATCTTACCTTGTCATATCTTGCCAGATCTTACCTTGTCATATCTTGCCAGATCTTACCTTATCATATAAATATTATGTACATGTATCTACTGTACTTGTGTGCATCCCTCTCCAGGGTGAGGTGGCTCCACTGAGTGAGCAGGTCCTGACAGTGAGCTACCTCCCCGGAACACCAGACCCATTCAGTTCACTATCTCAGGTACAGTACACACCACTTCAAAACCTTGTAACCTACTTACCTACATAAGAGCTAATGTACGACATTCATTCAGGTTGGGCTTCAAATGGTGTATCGCAGTAGATGAGTTGTGTGTTGGGTACATGGCCAAGAGTTGTGTGTTGCCTCTGACTGTACTCATGTCACATGTGCAGATCCAAATAGGACACCTGGAAGCTCAAATGGTCACCTTGCTAGGAGAAGGTTTTTTTCCCAAAATCTCTCTCTCCTGCCCACGGTACGTGACCCAGATGGCTTATACAACTCCCTGAAGGAGAAGGCCTCTGCTCTGCTGAAGGTGAACAGCTCCCTCCCCCCACCCACCCCTGAGGTCCTGCCCTGTCCACAACCAGCGACTAATGAAACCCTCCTCTTAATGGATGACATTGAGTAATCAGGGATCCCCCATGCCGATTCCTTCATGGACCTTCACGCCTCAAACCCAACTTGTGAGCTGGATAGGGAGATGGATCTCATTGCTGTGAGGGAGAGCGTGGCAGCAGGGAAGGGCAGCAGGTTGGTGGGCACACCACACGGCTGGGGCACTGCAGTATGAGTAGCTGTGTGTGACAGACGAAGACTGTGACTTATTTGTACATGTGTGTAGTGTTTATTGATGGTATACAAGCTTTGCATTACAGTGGCATACAGTATGGGTGTATGGCACCATTTTGTGTTTATACGGTAAGTTTGCACAGCATTCTAGCTGAGATACACTGCTCTGTGCATGTGTGTCACTCTCTGTTTCCCCAATGTGCCTGTGCAGTAGGATGACTTGAGGTGTGTTAGAGTTGGAGTGAGATGTCACTTCCTGTTTTGTGTATCACTTCCTGTTACAGGCCTATCCTTCCAGACTATTACCTAGACTTCGGCTATGTTGTGTATGGCAATGTATTGCGCAAGACATTGTCCTTGACCAACGTGAGGGACCTCCCCTGCACTGTGACTGTGGGCAGGAGAGCACTGGCCAGGACAGGGTTCTCTGTGGACCTCTCTGACAAGATAAAAGCGCTGCCAGAAGGGGAGAGGGTGGAGTGTGTTGTGACTTTGACCCTGCTTCATTGCACTGCCCTGCAGAGGAGACCATGGCAGTGCTCCCACTGCAGGTCTGTGAGCTAAGAGCACACACGCACGCACGCACACACACACATACACACACACACACACACACACACACACACACACACACACACACACACACACACACACACACACACACTGTGTGTTGCTGACCCTGCTGCTCCTGGTGGACACTGTCCTGCTGCAGGTGGTGGGTGGGCCATGCTATCACCTGCGGCTGAGGGGTGTGGTCACCCTGCCCGATGTGGAGGTAAGCACCTCAGAGGTGGACTTTGAGACTGTGCTGTGTGGACAGTGTAAGATTGTCACTCTGAGGTTGAGGAATGACAAGCATGTCCAGTGAGTGGCGTATACTGAATAGACACATACAAGTCACGTACAAGTCACATGCAAGTCACATGCAAGTCACATGCAGGTTGTATACTTGTGTACATGTACTTACGTAAGTCAATATACAAATTGTAGTCCATGTAAAACATTCTATACTTTACAGCATGTTTGTTTTTGACATAGTCTAGAGCCAGACCCCCACTCCAGCCTCATGCTCCATTTTCTATTGTGCTGTTGTGCAATAGAGGAAAAGTGGTTACTATGCGAGACTAATTTGACATTGTACATTTTGAATCTTCATTGCTAGATGTGTGTGGTCTGCAGTTACAGAGAAGCCAGCAAAGAAGGTGACAGTCTGCACACACACGCACACACACACACACACACACACACACACACACACACACACACACACACACACACACACACACACACCAACACACATACACACACACACACACACACACGCACAAACATGAACAATGATGCTCCTCACTCTTTTCCTTCCCTCCAGCCACCCAAGCACATGCCCCTCCACCTGAAGAAGAAGTTCAAAGAGAAGCCACGTCCAAGTTACTTTCAGGTCAATCCATCCTCTGGGGTGCTCATGCCAGGACAGTTCACAGACATTCAAGTCAAATTCACACCAGCGGAAGAGGTACATAACACACACACATGTACACACACACATGTACACACACACACGCGTGCGCGCGCGCGCGAGCACGCCACACATATACACATACATGTATGTACATACATGCTCCCTTCTGATGTTTAATGGTGTATGGAATGTTAGTCACACTGTTTGCTCCCTAATGTGGACTACACTGTCCTCACACCTGAACCCTACCCCTCCTCTTGGCTCCTCCCCCATTCCGCCACTTTGACCCCTCCCTTTGCCCCACCCTTCCATTGACTGCCCCCCTCCCCCTCCCCCTCCCCCTCCCCCTCCCCTTGACTGCACCCTACCCCTCCCCCTCCCCCTCCCTCTCCAGATGGCCTACTCCCAGGTGATTCCTCTACTCATTGCTCAGAACCCCACAGCAGGGAGATGCCTGCAGGTCAAAGGTCAGGGCTGTGAGCCCCACATTGAGTTCAGCTCATCCACGGTAGAGTTTGGTCCCATCCTGCCGTACACACGAGGAGATGAGAGGAGTGTGGTGGTGCACAACCCCACACCCTACCCAGTGGAGATTTACTCTCTTGAGTTTGACAAGCAGTACAGGGAGGAGGAGAAGGTGAGGGCCTGTGCATGTGATGACAACAGCACAGTGTGCTACCAGTGTACGTACATACCCAGTGCAATTCCCACACAAGTGTGTAACCTCCCGCACACCTGCCCACCTGTCCCCCCACCTGTACATGTCCTCCCACCTGTCCCCACACCTGTCCCCACACCTGTCCCACCTACCAGTCCCCCTGTCCCCCCATCTGTCCCCCCACCTGTCCCACCTACCAGTCCCCCTGTCCCCCCACCTGTCCCAGCCACCTATGGACATAGGTAACTTGATATCTTGCCAGCCAAGACAATATGTCACTGGTGCACCTGCACACATCTCACTTGTGCCCTCCCACAGATATTGCGTTGGCTCAAGAGCTGCACCAAACAGAAGACCCTCATCCTGCCCCCTCTGGAGCCGGGACGGAAGCTTCCCTTTGAGATCACAGATGCCTACCCCACAAGGAGCACCTTCACAGCCGTCCAGAGCAGCCTGCCGTGCCTGCCTCCAAGTCTGCTCTGATCGAGGAGGAGGAAGGATCTCAGTCTTCCTTGGCTCACACCAGCTCACAGTGTGTCAGCAAGCCAAGTGCAGCAACGCTGAAGGGCAGTATCACTGATGTGGAAGGAGGGCTGACGGAGGGGGAAGAGAAGGGGCCGAGTGAGAAAGTCAGCCAACTGGAGGTGGGCGAACTGGAGAGCACCCCTCTAACAGCAGCCATTGCACGCTACATGGGCATAGACTTATCCCCCGAGGCCAAGCGGGCTGAGCTGCGGAGGGGGCCGGCAGTGATGATGTTTGGTCCGCCTCAGACCACTACTATCCAACAGCCGAAGGCACCAGCAGCAGCAGCCAGTGGACCAGATGCCTCCCCTGCCCATGGGAGTACCTCCCAGCCTGCCTCCATCGCCCCAGTGGAGGGCGCTGGGAGTGGTTTACTGAACACACCGGTCCACTCCAAACAGAACATGAGTACAGAGCCCGGAGCAGAGCAGGATTTGCAGACCAAGTGAGGGGCGGGGCAGATGGGGGCGGGTCAGGGGTATGGCATATGTACAGCTGTATACATACTTGTATACGGTGGCTACACTCCAACTCACTGTGTTGATTCATCTGTCTGTCCATGCGTCTTGTCTGTCTGTTTGTTCACTGTTGTATATACAGTAGGAGGAAGGGCAAGGGGAAGAGGGAGGAGAGCCAAGATGCAGCAGAGCCTGAGATCCCAGCCATAAAGAAATGGTTGGTTAGTGATTGTCCAACATGATTTGTAAACTACGTAACTGTCTTCATTCCTATTACACCATTGCATGCAGTGCCTTTCCCCTCATCCTCTTGCCCCTCCCCCTGTCCTGCCCCTCCCCCATCAGGTAATGTCCTATGACAGTGTGTGATCTCAGGTGAGCACCTTGTTGGAGGACTGGTACAGGAGCATTGGAAGTGCTCAACCAAAGAGGCCTCCATTGGAGGTAGAGGCTCTGGACCAGCATAAACACCCACCCACCACCACTCCTAAGCACAAAGGAGTCAAGGGTAAAAAGGAGGTTCTAAACACACACACACGCACGCACGCATGCACGCACGCACGCACGCACGCATGCATGCACACACACCAGCTCTATGTGTTCCAATATTTGTTTTGCTCTGCAGAAGTCAGAGGATAAGGTCCTGGCTGCCAGTAGCTCCAAGTCCTCCCTCCTGCCGGTGCCTGCCAGCCTGTTGGCAGAGGAGAACAGGAAGGGGCTGGGTGTACCATTGCAGTGCTCAGTGTTGGCGCAGAGCAGGAGAGGGTGGAGATTGCACAAGAGATAGCCAACCAGCTGCCTTCACTTGCTGACGTGAGTGCACATTCACACCATAAGCTAACCTGTACAGTACCTATGCACCTTATCTGTACTATAAATATTGTATTTTGGCTGTACATTAAATTATGTAAGTGTACATACGTATGTTTCCATTCCAGTTGCTTGATGAAATGGGTTTGGGACCTGATGGCCCTCCAATCCAGCCTCCCTTGTGTTCTCTGTGGTGCACTGCCCTCGTGAGCGGCACACCCCAGAGCTAGACAAGCTGCTTCAGTTTGCGTTTGTGGCTGCATCCCCTGATGACCCGTGAGTCGGCCTGCTCTAATGTGCAACATTGCTTCAATACTACTGGTCTGGTGGCTGCCCTCAGACATTACTGCTGTCCCTCATATCCCTTCAGTAACCTCCTCTCTGATGAGCCACCACCCATGAAGCTGCCTCCAGAAACTGACTTGTCTGAGAGCATGGCAGCAGAGAAGGAGGCGGGGCAGAGCTCTCCTCTGCTAAGGCTGGCAAGAGGACAAAGGCAGCGGAAACTGACAAGCGTTCTGCTACACTCAAGAGCAGACGTGAGAGGAGGAGCTTAAAGTCACCCTCCCCCGCCTCACTGACTCAGACCCCACCGCCAGAGCCTGAGCCAGTCTGGCAGCTCAAATGGTCACCTTGCTAGGAGAAGGTTTTTTTCCCGAAATCTCTCTCTCCTGCCCACAGTACCGTGACCCAGATGGCTTATACAACTCCCTGAAGGAGAAGGCCTCTGCTCTGCTGAAGGTGAACAGCTCCCTCCCCCCACCCACCCCTGATGTCCCGCCCTGTCCACAACCAGCGACTAATGAGACCCTCCTCTTAATGGATGACATTGAGGAATCAGGGATCCCCCTGCCGAGTCCTACATGGACCTTCACGCCTCACACCCAACTTGTGAGCTGGAGAGGGAGATGGATCTCATTGCTGTGAGGGAGAGCGTGGCAGCAGGGAAGGGCAGCAGGTTGGTGGGCACACTACACGGCTGGGGCACTGCAGTATGAGTAGCTGTGTGTGACAGACGAAGACTGTGACTTATTTGTACATGTATGTAGTGTATATTGATGGTATACAAGCTTTGCATTACAGTGGCATACAGTATGGGTGTATGGCCTCATTTTGTGTTTATACGGTAAGTTTGCACAGCATTCTAGCTGAGATACACTGCTCTGTGCATGTGTGTCACTCTCTGTTTCCCCAATGTGCATGTGCAGTAGGATGACTTGAGGTGTGTTAGAGTTGGTGTGAGATGTCACTTCCTGTTTTGTGTATCACTTCCTGTTACAGGCCTATC
Source organism: Ianthella basta (assembly GCA_964019415.1). NCBI lineage: Eukaryota > Metazoa > Porifera > Demospongiae > Verongiida > Ianthellidae > Ianthella > Ianthella basta. The sequence continues at coordinate 3,447,929 of OZ025870.1, read as the reverse complement.
CTTCCAGACTATTACCTAGACTTCGGCTATGTTGTGTATGGCAATGTATTGTGCAAGACATTGTCCTTGACCAATGTGGGGGACCTCCCCTGCACTGTGACTGTGGGCAGGAGAGCACTGGCCGGGACAGGGTTCTCTGTGGACCTCTCTGACAAGATAAAAGCGCTGCCAGAAGGGGAGAGGGTGGAGTGTGTTGTGACCTTTGACCCTGCTTCAGTGCACTGCCCTGCAGAGGAGACCATGGCAGTGCTCCCACTGCAGGTCTGTGAGCAAAGAGCACACACGCATGCACGCACACACACATACACAAACACACACACACACACACACACACACACACACACACACACACACACACACACACACACACACACACACACACACACACACACTGTGTGTTGCTGACCCTGCTGCTCCCGGTGGACACTGTCCTGCTGCAGGTGGTGGGTGGGCCATGCTACCACCTGCGGCTGAGGGGTGTGGTCACCCTGCCCGATGTGGAGGTAAGCACCTCTGAGGTGGACTTTGAGACTGTGCTGTGTGGACAGTGTAAGATTGTCACTCTGAGGTTGAGGAATGACAAGTATGTCCAGTGAGTGGCGTACACTGAATAGACACATACAAGTCACATGCAAGTCACATGCAAGTCACATGCAGGTCACATGCAGGTTGTATACTTGCGTACATGTATGTACTTACGTAAGTCAATATACAAATTGTAGTCCATGTAAAACATTCTATACTTTACAGCATGTTTGTTTTTGACATAGTCTAGAGCCAGACCCCCACTCCAGCCTCATGCTCCATTTTCTATTGTGCTGTTGTGCAATAGAGGAAAAGTGGTTGCTACACGAGACTAATTTGACATTGTACATTTTGAATCTTCATTGCTAGATGTGTGTGGTCTGCAGTTGCAGAGAAGCCAGCAAAAAGGTGACAGTCTGCACACACACACACACACACACACACACACACACACACACACACACACACACACACACACACACACACACACACACACACACACACACACACACGCACACACACACACACACACACACACACACACACACACGCACGCACACACACGCACACACACATGAACAATGATGCTCCTCACTCTTTTCCTTCCCTCCAGCCACCCAAGCACATGCCCCTCCACCTGAAGAAGACATTCAAAGAGAAGCCACCTCCAAGTTACTTTCAGGTCAATCCATCCTCTGGGGTGCTCATGCCAGGACAGTTCACAGACATTCAAGTCAAATTCACACCAGCGGAAGAGGTACATAACACACACAAACACACACACACGCGCGCGCGCGCCCGTGCACGCCACACATATACACATACATGTACGTACATACGTGTGTATAGCACACAACACACATGTTCCCTTCTGATGTTTAATGGTGTATGGAATGTTAGTCACACTGTTGCTCCCTAATGTGGACTACACTGTCCTCACACCTGAACCCTACCCCTCCTCTTGGCTCCTCCCCCATTCCCCCACTTTGACCCCTTCCTTTGCCCCACCCTCCCCTTGACTGCCCCCCTCCCCCCTCCCGCACACCTGCCCACCTGTCCCCCCACCTGTCCCTCCACCTGCCCCACCCACCTGTCTCACCTACCAGTCCCCTGTCCCCCCACCTGTCCTCCCACCTGCCCCACCCACCTGTCTCACCTACCAGTCCCCCTGTCCCCCCACCTGTCCCAGCCACCTATAGACATAGGTAACTTGATATCTTGCCAGCCAAGACAATATGTCACTGGTGCACCTGCACACATCTCACTTGTGCCCTCCCACAGATATTGCGTTGGCTCAAGAGCTGCACCAAACAGAAGACCCTCATCCTGCCCCCTCTGGAGCCGGGACAGAAGCTTCCCTTTGAGATCACAGATGCCTACCACAAGGAGCACCCTCACAGCCGTCCAGAGCAGCCTGCCGTGCCTGCCTTCAAGTCTGCTCTGATCGAGGAGGAGGAAGGATCTCAGTCTTCCTTGGCTCACACCAGCTCACAGTGTGTCAGCAAGCCAAGTGCAGCAACGCTGAAGGGCAGTATCACTGATGTGGAAGGAGGGCCAACGGAGGGGGAAGAGAAGGGGCCGAGTGAGAAAGTCAGCCAACTGGAGGTGGGCGAACTGGAGAGCACCCCTCTAACAGCAGCCATCGCACGCTACATGGGCATAGACTTATCCCCTGAGGCCAAGTGGGCTGAGCTGCGGAGGGGGGGGGGGGGGGGGCAGTGGTGATGTTTGGTCCGCCTCAGAGTGGGTGCAGCACTCAGGCCAGGATGCTGGCTGAGAGGTACACTGCTGCTCTGTTGCATGTGGACACTGTCATCAAGGAGCGCATTGTGTTAGGGAGGACGCCGGCTGGGCAGAGGGCAAGGAAGGTGTGCATTGAAGCCATGCTGGCCAGGCAGAAGGCCTGTGAGGAGGAAGCAGCGGTGTCGGCCCTCTCCATCAACTAGGAGCCGTCCAAGAAGCACTCCTCAAAGGACAGGGACAAAGAGAAAGAGAAGGAGAAAGAAGTGGACGGGTCCCTCGAGCAGGACATGCTGCAGCCTCCACCAATGGACATGACACCATTCAGTGTTGAGGTGGAGGAGGGCGTGGAGTGGGAGGTACCCGAGGGGTCTCTCTTGCTGACCAAACTCCCAGAGGACGTTGTGGTGGACATACTGACAGAGAGGACTCTGGTGAGCCTTCCTCGGCAGACAGTCAGTTTGTGGCATACACACACTGTACATTGCTATGCATTGGCAAGTATATAAGGGATTTGTATGCCTGAACGCTGTATGTCCCTGTGTGTGTGTGTGTCTGTCACTTACTGAACACCCCTCCCTTGTGCGTGCAGCAACCTGACTGCTACCGCAGTGTGGTGGTGGATGGCCTCCACTCCCAGTTCATTCCCCACCCCATGCTGGCCACAGCCTTGGTACTGAAGGCTCTCGGGGACAGAAAACACATTTACTTTGTTAACCTGTGCTTCACCTATGAGGCCCACCTAGCACGGCTGGAGGCGGTAGAGAAGGAAGAGGAGAGAAAGAAAGGTTTGTCTCTACCAAGCAACTGTACAGGCCTTCTACATAGCCTTACCAATCCCACCCCAGTGGTTGTACTATAGGTGTTTCCGGTGGTTGTACATAGTCATTAGCTAGCCACACTGCTCTGGCCTCCCCCAACGGTTCAACCTCTCGCACATTCCTCCCTGCAGCTGAAGAGGAAGAGGTAGCACATCGTGCAGAAGAGAGAGAGAATGAAACTGAGGCGGCTCTCCTAGCCCTCTCTGAAGACGAGATTGAATCCCTCCCTGATGATGTAAAGGAGCGAGTTGAGCAGACCAGGCACCAGCTCAAGAAGGAGAGATTGAAGAAGTGTGTGAGACTCATTGTCAGTGGCAGTGGGTGGGAGCTGCTCATGGGAAGGTCTTATGAGCTCTTCTGACTGCCTGTGTACATGTGTTTGTGCTGCGGTACTGTAAACACATCGTAACATTGCAGTTCTGGTTGTGCTCACCACTCCTCTAGGAGGCAGTTGGAGAGAGAGGAGAGGGAGCGGCAGGAGCAGGAGAGAAAGGCCTTGGAAGAAGCCAAACGACTGGAGGAGGAGGGGTAGGTGCTATCAGTGCTTCTCTTGTTATTGTTTATTGCTGTTCACTTTGTATTAATATTGTGTGAATAGTTAATTAGTATTTCATAGTCCTTGGTGTAATGTTTGATATATGTACCTTTGCAGAGCAAGACAGGGCCCTGGGAAGAGGCGGGGTGCAGCCAAAGGTGGTCCCCAGGCTGGGAAGACCACTGCTATCCAACAGCCGAAGGCACCAGCAGCAGCAGCCAGTGGACCACCTGCCCGTGGGAGTACCTCCCAGCCTGCCTCCATCGCTCCAGTGGAGGGCGCTGGGAGTGGCCTACTGAACACACCGGTCCACTCCAAAGTGAACTTGAGTACAGAGCCCGGAGCAGAGCAGGATTTGCAGACCAAGTGAGGGGTGGGGCAGATGGGGGCGGGTCAGGGGTATGGCATATGTACAGCTGTATACATACTTGTGTACAGTGGCTACACTCCAACTCACTGTGTTGATTCATCTGTTTGTCCGTGCGTCTTGTCTGTCTGTTTGTCCACTGTTGTATATATGTAACAGTGCTGAGTGTGGCTTCTTGTCATGTGACTGTCACTTGTCTTTGTATGTGTTGATTCTATGTCATGCAATGTATCAGTGTATTACTGTGAACGTATTTTGTGTAGCGCAGGCCGTGAACACCGCTTTGTCTTTCTTTGTTATGTTGTCTTGTACCCTATATAAGTGCCTGTACACAGTTTGTGATTGCCTTAGTGCTCAGTGCAGTTGCCCAATGTACCGGCGACCGTTGCGTGCACGCTCCCTCACAGCGATCCCGGGCCGTCGAGCATCGGCCCATTCACGATTACATATACAGTATGAGGAAGGGCAAGGGGAAGAGGGAGGAGAGCCAAGATGCAGCAGAGCCTGAGACCCCAGCCATAAAGAAATGGTTGGTTGGTGATTGTCCAAACTTGATTCGTAAACTATGTAACTGTCTTCATTCCTATTACACCATTGCATGCAGTGTCTTTCCCCTCATCCTCTTGCCCCTCCCCCTGCCCTGCCCCTCCCCCATCAGGTACATGTTCTATGACAGTGTGTGGTCTCAGGTGAGCACCTTGTTGGAGGACTGGGACAGGAGCATTGGAAGTGCTCGACCAAAGAGGCCTCCATTGGAGGTAGAGCCTCTGGACCAGCAAAAACACCCACCCACCACCACTCCTAAGCACAAGAGAGTCAAGGGTAAAAGGAGGTTCGCTGTTAAGCTAAACACACACACGCACGCACGCACGCACACACACTAGCTCTATGTGTTCCAATATTTGTTTTGCTCTGCAGAAGTCAAAGGATAAGGTCCTGGCTGCCAGTAGCTCCAAGTCCTCCCTCCTGCCGGTGCCTGCCAGCCTGTTGGCAGAGGAGAACAGGAAGGGGCTGGGTGTACCTGTGCTCAGTGTTGGCGCAGAGCAGGAGAGGGAGGGGATTGCACAAGAGATAGCCAGCCAGCTGCCTTCACTTGCTGACGTGAGTGCACATTCACACCATAAGCTAACCTGTACAGTACCTATGCACCTTATCTGTACTATAAAATATTGTATTTTGGCTGTACATTAATGTGTAAGTGTACATACGTATGTTTCCATTCCAGTTGCTTGATGAAATGGGTTTGGGACTTGATGGCCCTCCAATCCAGCCTCCCTTTGTGTTCTCTGTGGTGCACTGCCCTCGTGAGCGGCACACCCCAGAGCCAGACAAGCTGCTTCGGTTTGTGTTTGTGGCTGCATCCCCTGATGACCCGTGAGTCGGCCTGCTCTAATGTGCAACATTGCTTCAATACTACTGGTCTGGTGGCTGCCCTCAGGCATTACTGCTGTCCCTCGTATCCCTTCAGTAACCTCCTCTCTGATGAGCCACCGCCCATGAAGCTGCCTCCAGAAACTGACTTGTCTGAGAGCATGGCATCAGAGAAGGAGGCGGGGGCAGAGCCCTCCTCTGCTAAGGCTGGCAAGAGGACAAAGGCAGCGGAAACTGACAAGCTATGGTGGGAGGTGACAGGGGCACCCTCTCTGCTTGCCTGTGTCTGTAGGAGTGAGGCTACGATAGTGGAGTCTGATGAGACACCCAAGCTGGTCAAGTTCCGTTGGGTGATCCCTCCTGGTAGGGACAAGACCCTCAGGATGCTCTTCACATCAGATGTGGTGGGCACAGTGGACCAGGTGTGTGTGTGTGTGCATGTGTGTGTGTGTGTGTGTGTGTGTGTGTGTGTGTGTGTGTGTGTGTGTAGTTGTATGACAGGGTGCTCCAGGAGGCAGTGGTGCTGAGGAACACTGACTGTGTTGAGTTTGAGTACAGTGTATTTGGAGCAGAGGGAGGGGCAGGACCACCCCCACTGGGACAAATCACAGTTCATCCTACCTCCGTGAGTAAAGTGTGTTGGGTTAGTGGGTGTTACTGGAGGAGAGTGGGCTGTGTGTGGGTGTTACTGGTGGAGAGTGGGCTGTGTGTGGGTGTTACTGGTGGAGAGTGGGCTGTGTGTGGGTGTTACTGGTGGAGAGTGGGCTGTGTGTGGGTGTTACTGGTGGAGAGTGAGCTGTGTGTGGGTGTTACTGGTGGAGAGTGGGCTGTGTGTGGGTGTTACTGGTGGAGAGTGGGCTGTGTGTGGGTGTTACTGGTGGAGAGTGGGCTGTGTGTGGGTGTTACTGGTGGAGAGTGAGCTGTGTGTGGGTGTTACTGGTGGAGAGTGGGCTGTGTGTGGGTGTTACTGGGTGGAGAGTGGGCTGCATGTGGGTGTTACTGGTGGAGAGTGGGCTGTGTGTGGGTGTTACTGGTGGAGAGTGAGCTGTGTGTGGGTGTTACTGGTGGAGAGTGGGCTGTGTGTGGGTGTTACTGGTGGAGAGTGGGCTGTGTGTGGGTGTTACTGGTGGGGAGTGGGCTGTGTGTGGGTGTAGTAAGGCATCTTGTAGCACTAATGAAGGACTTTTATTTGTCCAATCCAGGAGGGCATTGAGTGCAAGGCAGAGCATTGAGTCTTCGTCACACAGGCATCGTTAGCTTGGCTGACACCCACAGAAATGTACATTGTTGACTCATTCACATGCAGCCATGTTTGGGAAAGATGTTGGTAGAAAATGTTTGCTGATAATCACTTTTGCTGATTCTAGAAATTTTCCTGTCATTGATGCTGTGAAGAGTGGTGGAATAGAGTTCTGTGAAATCTTCAAATTCAGCAATTCATCCATTTTCTCTGCATGACGATAATTATGATAATGGAAAAAGGACCAAGCCATTGATATATAACATGCTGTGGGATATGAGTCAAGCAGCCTTTGCTAAATTTCTCAACCAGCTTACGTGTTTGGAGGCTAGAAGATTACAACCCATTATATAGCTATGTACGTAAGTGCATGAGATCAATAAACTGGCATGGTCAGTACATACATTGTCAATCTCCAGCTCAAATGTACCACGTACTATTGCAGATCAAAAATACAACAACAGGGGTTGCAACCTGAAGAAATATGTAATCAGTATGACAATACATATAACTGATAAGTAGTGAGTACAAAGTAAGTATATGCACATAGTGTTCTCCTCCTCAAGGCCACACCTTGAAGAACTACATACAGACATGGAAACAGGCACAATTATGTGAACACACAACATGCCATATGCATACAGTGACCACAACTAGCAGGATCAGAGTGGCGTGCAGTATAAAACAATTTTAAAATAATAGCTCTTAATGAATACGTGATTGTTTGCAATCTGACTGCGAGTCCATCAATTTCCCAAAGCATGGGGTCAATGATACTCAAGTGTGTGGAAGAGCTCTATATAGGTTACCATTTTTGACTGGTGAGGCACTTCAAAGGGGTAGCAGCAGCATTGAGGGTTATAAATAAAATTTATACTATATGTTGATGGCTTGTCAGTAACACATGGACGTCTGCATGCACAAGCAAATTTGGACATTTGCAATAAGATTCTCTAAAGTAGTCGCTGATAATGAGAACTGCCCTGTACATGTGCTTCTTCTCCTGGCCATTCTTCACCTATTAGACAGACATAGTCGGAAACAAATATTTCCGTGAATCAAGAAGCACCGGACAAATAAATCACAATCACCAGTGGCATCTGAATGGCCCCCTGGCCTGTTGGAGTCCTGGGGGTGTACACGTATAGGACTGGAGTACTTGCTATAAATGCAGTTGACCATAGCAGAGCAACTGGCTTACATTCCTCTCACATTGGCGGTGGCAGCTGAGAAAATGAAGTCCCTTCATGAGGATGATGCTTCCTATACCTGGCACAGGCACCTTGAGAAAAACACCAGTTTCTGCAGAATGTGCATGCATCTGATCCCAGACACCCTAAGAATTTACCCTGTCACTATGATCAAATTTTTTATCAGGCACTGAAACAAGCAGTGAAACAAATTGGAGTTGAGGGCAATAATGCTGAGCTCTTCTTTCTGCGGGCTTTGTGAGGAGGGAACTGATCCTCTGCAACTGATTAAGAAACTGGCAGTTGCCCAGCTTGTAGATGAACCAGACGAGGCAACAGAAGATGCTTTGTTTGTGCAATTCAAGGAGGACATCCACCATAACCACCTCATACTTATGGATGGTGATGCTAGAATCTCAGTGCATCACATTCTTCATGCTGTCCTCAGAGACAGTGCATGTGCACAAATTAAAGGATCAACGCCAGAGGATGGACAACAATTTAGAACTAGGCGCAAAGTGTCAGCTATCATATATAAAAGCACTCTGTGCTTTATATGAAGCTACTGAACAGCAGTCAAAGGAAAGCTACCCAGACAGTGTGATGGAAAGCTTCTGATCAACTTCTTCCTCATTTTGTTGCTGTTTTCTTCACCTGCGTTCAGTCACGTGGTTTCCAGGATGACACTGTCCCTCGCTTTGCTCCGTATGCTGCAAAGGTACTGCAGTTGCGCCATGAGGGCTCGGAGGTTAGGAATGCACTGGAGAAAGGAATCACCACTACCTCAGCTATGAAAGAAAGTATCATTTCGGCAGAGAAAGATCTAAAGTGCTTGTATGCAAAGGAGCTCTTTGAGTTTAATTCTGCCATAATTGAACTACTGCACAAGAACATCAAGGACTGAAAGAAGCGGGATGATGTAGATTTAGATCAACGTAGGAGAAATTTTGTTGGACTGCATGGGGATCTCATTGCCCTTGGTTATGCCTTCAAGGAAGAGGGGAGGAAGGTTATTGCTGAAAAGCATGTTGATGAAGTGTTTGAAGTCCTTCATAGAGGAAGGACTGACATGGCAGACGATAGCATTGTGAAGTGGACTCAGATGCGTTCAGAGGCTCTCCTCCTCCGGGCACAGCTCTACCAAGACCTTGCACGTTATGACCCCTCTCTCATAGATGAGCTCCTGAGGGCCTGTGGGGACGGTGCGCCAGCATCCCACCACAATTGCCAGGTGTTGCGAACACTGACAGACCTACTGTTGGGTGGATCACAGCCGAATGTAAGCAAGGCTAGTCTTCTTATTGACAGGGCTATTTGTATGGGCCATTGACTGTATGGGAACTTGCCCCAAGTGATTGCATTTAGCATGATGACCAAAGGCAGGGTACTCCTGGAACTGGATAAGAGTGAGGAGGCTTTGATAGTGCTAATGGGGGCACAGAACATGAATGATAGACTACCAGAAGAAGTTCGTGAGGATACAATTTTCCCTCTCACTTATTTTTTCCGTGGTGAATGCTACATTCAGCAAGGCAGGTATGCAGAGGCCTGTGATGTCCTTCAAATAAGTGCAGAGAAGACTAGAATGCCGAAGGTAGGATTTGGACTAGGGCACCCACAGAACATGGTTGTCTTGGACAAATTGGGGTTGGTATGCATTCATTTGGGACGGCTGGAGGAGGCAAAGCAGTACATGGAGCAATCGCTGACACTTAAGATGCGTATCCAAGGGAATTCCCACCCTGCTCTTTAATGGAACTATGAACAGTTGGAAAACATTGCATACGAGTGTGGTAATGATGATGAGGCGGGGAAATTTCGTACACTGAAGCTGTCACTGTGAATGTCATAGGATATGCGTTCATTGTTGACTGCAAGCTTGTGTGCACAAGTTGAGTTTGCACTTGACATTTACATATGACATAATTGATACACTTACTAAAGGAACTGTGCCAAGTATATAGGAACTTAAAACAAACAATTTTATTGCCACACTTTTTACAGTGATTTTCTGTATTTTTTTGTATTAGGTTTGTATTGCTATAAATGTATACGTTTAACTACTATAACATAAGGTATTTATTATACATTACTGTTGCATTATAGTTTCAGTCACTGTTTCAATGATATTGTTTAGTGAGTTTGATGCTTTAATGAGCAGATGGATTAAAAATGGGAAGTATCGGTAAATAATTATGCAGCTACATGTACTGCAGTATTATAGTTTTATATTGTGTTCATGTTCATTTTTTAAGTATTAAATGCACATGTTCATGGTTGATTGCAAGCAGCATACATACAACAGGAGGAGGTGTGGGTGATGAAGTGGTGGTTTGGGTGAGGAAGGGTATACGTAGGTGATCATGGCAAAGAGGATGCTACAGCTGGGAGGTTACCCATCCCTCCTCTTTGTCACCCACTGGCCCCTCCCCATATACAGATCCACTCAAGTTGAGTGCCTGTTTGGTATAAATGTCGTATCCTAGTGACTTTTGCGAGAATTCCCAGCACTTCAACGCACCCTAGCGAAATGAACTTCATCAAAGTTTAGCTAGGTACACTTACTATTATTAAAACATGTACACACCTAGCTAGCTACCTATCCCACATGCAGTATAGTAGCACAAAATGAAACCTATATTCCATGCATGATGATATACATATAGCTGCATGATTGTCCGTAATAGCTAGCAGCTAATACAGCGGTTCAGCAACCTCACGCTCGTCCTGATCGCTTCTACTTTTAATTATATTGCATTGCTATTTTGGGTTTAAATATAAATGCATGCTAATTTATATTGCATGCACATACGCGTGCATAATATTATAATTATGCAAACACAGCAAGGTGGAGGAGGGTCTAGCGAACCAGGTCGGCCCCACCCGTAAAATGGACGGCCCTCACCAAGTGCAACCGAGCACAAGGAGTGATGACTCGTACAGTGAAAGCTCTTTGGAAGGTACTGTCAGTCTTCTCATGATTCACTCACGCACTTCCTATTATGATTTAAGTCATTTTAGGCTAATCTCCCTTCAGGCCACCGGTCCGGTCCCGTTATAGCATCCTGACAGTCTTTGGTGATCGTAGCTAGCTAACTGTATACTTCAAGGGCAGCACTAGTCCACGAACGCTTCGCATTGTTTGTAACTGTGCGCAGACTAGCTATAGTAGTGGTAAGCAATCGAATGGGTGGTCAGACTTGTTAGGTAAGAAACCGCCCTGAATCGGGGGACGTCCAGCCACGCCCTAATTTGGGCCTCATCCACGCATATACCCTGGCTTCATGCAGTAAACCAGTAATTTCCAGAGAAGTCCAAGTTCACTTTAAGGGTATGACCCGTGACACAATCAGCTATAGCTAGCTGCGTAACTTGCACTATAATAACAGGGTAGCTAACAAAGCTATTTTCAGCACCGACGACGGACATTAAGGTTAGGGTTTAGCTAGCTAATAGGGTTAGGATGAGGAACGAGGAACGAAATGTGTTAGAGTATAACTCAGTAGCAAGAACTAGTACTGTATTGTAAAGGGCCAGCTGTATACGTAGCTGTGGATGCTGTACCGTAAGCAATCAGCCTCAGCTAAGGGCACACTACCACCCCACAGACACAGATGCATTAGGATAATTACAAATACCAATTGCAACTTAAAATCTGTGACCATGCACCGTACCTGATTGAACCGACTATTAAACTCCATGATGATGGTGATGAGGAATGATATTGAGTAGGTTTGGTGTTCCCTGGTTAAAAGTGTTCAATTAATATAGCATGTTTGCTAAGAAGTTGACAAAATAAAATAAGGGTTTGGTTTTAATGTGTGGGTGAATTGTGTAAGATCATGAAAGCATGTTAGATGCTGCAACTGAAGAAGGATAGACACAGACATTACTTTTCTGAATCATTACATGTTTGTGTGCATGCCCCAAACTGAACAGGTACGTAGCTATGGATCTGGCCATTTTCACATGTTCATTATTTTCCATAATGCCTCTTGTTTTTATGATTTGTAGCTGTCTGTTGTTATATGCCGAGAAACCAAGGCTACAAGATCTATTTAAAGCAAACCTGAGAATGTACAGTGTACAGTACAAATCATGTAAGCTGCCACAGAATGGCCTGACTTGCTCTTAATCGTTGTCAAGAGAGATGTGCATAATTTATTACGTAACTCTATTAATATATAAACCTCTAGTTAACGATGACAATGTCAAATAATTGCATATGTGTAAGTACCAATGACACATCTACGTGTCAAGGAAGAAGGCTTGCACTTTTACGGCATTTTCAGCTGCTACAAAAGGACACCAGCTTTGAGTGGCTTGTAGCAAATTCAGTAGTTTTCTGGTTATCCTTTGGCTGACATTTCGTCTCTCCTGAGTGTACACGCAAAGGGCGGTCAAAATCTTTGCTGAGGGCAGCTTGATGAAGTCCACCGTACAGCATCAGTATATTCATCCTAAGAGAGCTTTGTCAGCTGTCAACATGTGGCGCATGAGATTACTATGTGCAGAGCCATTTTAATTTGGTATAGCATGGTGCGCAAGCATGCGCCAATTTTAAATGTTCCCGTAAAGGGTTAATCTTGTTGTGACTGCATTCTTGCATAGTACAGGTTCATAGCATAGTAAGATTGTTATGCAGTACGTGCATAATTGAGTTTAAGGTTGCATGAATGCACCTTTATTCCTTATCTTACCATGCATTTAGTCCCATCTACTGTTGCGGGATCCAAGAGACCAGTCTCTAGTGAAGGCACTACTTCTCCTCCAGCTAAAATAAGCAGTGGAGGGTACGCTGGTGAGTTGCATTGCACATTCCTCAAGCTATTGTAGCATGACCTAAATTTCTGGCATGTTTCAATGAAGCACTAGTGCGCAGTTACTCAAGTACATTATACTATTCGAACATCTTCTGCAAGTTTATGCTAAGTACAATACAGTTATGATGTGTAACATTTACAATTGCACTGTGTGGTGCAAGAAAATGGTGATTTGTTAACAGCGATGAAGATATTGTATCTGTTAATGTTATAAGCGGTAGCTAGGGTTTTTAATGGCTAATGATAACATAGCAAGGGCAACCAGCTATATTGTGACTTTAATGATAAGCAGGAAAGCCCACCTTCGGCGGGCTTCCCTGGTCCAGCGCGTCGACGACAGCACGCTGACTCCTGTCTGCCAACGCTAGCATGTTGTGTGACGGTGCTTTGATGTCAGCTGGGCAGTATGCTGTTATCTGCAGCGTCACGTACGTGTGCATGACATGTGAGTATAGGATAGCATTAAGCGAATTGTACCATTATTATACAGCATGGAGTGCCTGCAAGTGGAGCACATGCCAGTGCACATAGTAAGGGACAATGCTATGCCTGCAATATAGTGTATGTAATTAATGGTATCATGTTCAACATACTGGCTAAAGGCATGCATGTGTGTGGTGGTGATTCATGTATGTACTGAGGATGAGGCTGTGCAATGATATGGTGTATAGCTATGTAGATTGTCTGTCTGAAAGAGCATTTGAAAATTCATTAAATTAGTCACATTGGCATGCACCGATGCCAACAGGAAGTGACGTCACATTCTTGCGGCAGGATAAAATAATGTACGTTGTCAAGTGCTGCAAGAGTGGTCAAAAATGGCGTCTCGGCTCACCGAAAAAAAAGGAAGCGCACTCTTTGGTTGCAAGGCAGTTAGGTGGCCGGCACCCCTCTAAGCTTGTGTCCCTCCACTTCCTTTAACTGGCATGGCGCGCATCAAGTCCACCAATGACTGGTAGTGGAAGGGCCAGTCGATAATTGTAAAATGGCGTGTTGGCCCATGGGGTACTGACGAAGGACATCTCTCTTTTTGGCCGCAAGGCAACTAGGCGAACTAACCACTAAGATCCTGGCCCCCCAGTCCCTCAACTGGCACGAAGCGGCCCGAGCCAATTCCCTGCAAGACACAGATTTTATGAGGTAACAAACAAACATAAAAATCAGAGATTCGGTAAATTATAGTAAGATTCATATAATTATGTTCCAATAACATTATCACTATTTAGTGGTAGAGGACACTGTAGATTTTATGCATTGCATGAGGGCACATAGGTATACATGTAATACATGTATTACATGTTGGTTTGTGACTAGTAATTGTAGCAGTTGCTGATTTTAGCTATAATATGATTATAATCCGGACCGTTTGATTAGCTGCCGTAAAAGGGCAGCTCACTGTTTTGTAATATTACCTTGAACAAGTGAAACAATCAGCACAGAGTCTGGCAAGCATCATGAATCATGTATTCCGTTGGTTTATGCCAACTTTTTGTTGCTCCTATTACAATTGTTTTTGGAAATGGTGCATGTGTACATGAGCACATAGTGTACTCGAGGTAATGCCTCTACATTCACAAATTTGTCTGCATGTTTGCACACTTACAACAAGAGTATTTTAAGGTATGCATATTTTCCGTACCTGTGAAATGCAGGCACTCCTACAATCAGAACACTTTTCTTGTTCCCAAAAGTGCTTGCATTATAAGGGTTCCACTGATTAAACTCTCTTCTAAAAATGATGAAGAATTGTGATATCACTACTTGACATGATTGTTTGTGTACAAGTGGACTGTAGATTATTGTATCATGTTGTAGGTTCTTTTGAGTTGTTTGAGCTGTTATAGATTCATACTAGTTGTAACTGGTTGGGACTGGTTTTGATGGGCCTTGTGTATATGTAGTAGGCAGCTTTTGATTTGTGTATGACATTAGTTCAGTTGTAATCTTGATTGAAGAGTGTCCCCTAGTGTGTGGCTTAGTCCTGCCAATCGGTTCAAAGCTAGGACAAGAATGATCTGAGTACGTAGGTTCATGCAGCTATACCTTGTCTTATAGGAACCTGAAATGTATGAGCATGTTCACTGAGTGAAAGTAACTAGGACAAGGGGTAATACTATGTTTTAGTGCCTCAGTGTGGGTAATATTCAAAGACAATGTGTGGAATGCTTCACACTGCTTTTCACAGAGAATGTTCCTTTTCTGGAGTGTACATATATTTATGTGTGCATACCCTAAGCTTACCAGGTAGCTAAAGACTAGACTAGCTATAGACATTGCTGTTTCTGAGCGTTCCTTTTCCAGAATTTCACCTGATTTTAAGAATTCTTACCATGTGGGCTTATATACTGAGGAGCCATGCTATATACAAGATATATTAGAAGTAAAACTGCACCGGATCGACAATTGGTATCAGCTGATATTGGACCTCTTTACCCTTATTGGTAATTGTTTTTCCCTTTGTTCTCATACCGAATGCTATCAGATTACATCACAGCGAGCACGTAACTCTGTGAGTGAAGTTTTATAGCGAGTGGTAACGTTGATGTGTTTACCGTTGGTTTGTTCTGGATTTGGCTGGATTTGGCTGTGCGTGCACGCGTGTGTGGTGTGTGTGTATATGTTGTGTGCGTGCGTCTGTTTGTGCATGTGTATACGTGTGTATGTATGTGTGTGGTGTATGGGTGTGTGTGTGTATGTGTGTGTGTACGTACGTCTGCATGTTATGTGTGTGTGGGCATATGTATGCTGTGTGTGCGTGCATGTGTGCATGTTACGTGTGTGTTGGCATGTGTATGCATGTGTGTGTGTGTGCGTGTGTGTGTGGGTGGGTGAGTGTGTGCATAAGGATTAATAGCGAAGGGTAAGAGTGGGAGGGTCTCTCACAAATGATTTCATTCATTAACGTTTTCCTATAAGCAAGAGACTATGGCCAAATGTTGTATGCATAATATTGCAGTGTCACATGCTAATCACAGAAATTATTGGAGAGGCTAATTGATTCCATTATATTTCAATATTGAATGGTAATCAGTGGATATTACACCAAACCTACCAACTGTATTGGTGTCTCAGTTGGTAGGGGGGCATAAAGCCCTATTGAGGCTAGCTGAGCCAATACTGGTGTAGTTGGTAGGTATGGCATAATATCCAGTGATTACCATTCAATCTATTGCCTTTGCAGTGGCTAACTGCAAGCAATCATTCCCTTTCATCTTTCAATATTTTATTTTAGATTTGTATGATTCATTGCAACTTGCATGGTATATATACTGAACTGTAACTATGCGTTGTGAAATAATGACTTTCTCTCCACCCACTTCAGGTACTGCACCAATGAGTGATTATAACTCGGGTGCTTTGGCTGCTTTGCAAGGAAAACTAAAGCTCAATGTTGGAATCAGACCACATCTCATTGATCTCCTGGAAGAAGAAGCAGGAGGTTTCATGACTAGAGCAGAAGCAAAGATGGTTCTACAGGATGATATAAATCAAATGGAACGGCTCATTGACGTTTTGCGTGGCAAGGGAGATAAGGAGTTCCACACCTTCTGTGAAATGCTTCGAAAAAGCAACTATGACCAGTGGGCTAATGCATTGTTGCAGGAAGCAGAGAAGTTGAAAGCAAAGAGCCAAATAGAAGGTGTGAAGTATGGCATATGTAACTAATACGTAATGTTACAGTAATGTTGCATGCAATTCTTCGTACAAGTGAAAGTAATGGTTGCCATCCACTATGTGTGCGGTAGAGTGAATTACAGATTGTTGTAATATACTGAGTAATTGGGATGCCTATTGTACTATAATTGTTTCATACAAAGCCAATGGTAAACTACTGGATGATATAAATATGTATGACATATGTGTGGCAATCGAGGATAAAAATCAAAGATTATGCAACACAGTCAATTTTCTAAATGCTGCTGAAAGTTCACGATCAGTTGCAACAGGAAAATGCATGCGAGCTTGAGAATGGCTATCGTTAACATGTTCTGCATTCTATTGGGTATCTATTGGTGCTTGATAGTAGGTATTACGAGCTTGAGTCACGGATTGAGAACAAGCTGAAAAACTGCAGATTGTCAAGCCGGTCGGCATGCTGAAGCAAAATTCAACATTACAGAAGGCTACTACAGCACTCCTGAAACCTTGTACCAATGCAAACAATGGAGAAATTCACTGACTTGGTTGTGAGTTTGATGCCAACTGGGTAGAATTCCTATGCAGGCAAAACACAGACAGTATACGGTTTTAGCCTAAGCTGGCAAGACGTTTGAGCCTCACAATGTGCAATGTACATACATACAAAGCAGGACACCATTGTAACTATCACTACAATCGAATCCTCGTCCACGCAAACCTGAAAAGTGCCTCAGACTGCAATGGCCATTTCCATTTATTGCCTGGTGTAACGTTATTCATTGCACTGTTGAGCTGAATCTGCTCTTGCCACATATATGATAATATGCATAAATTTATTATGGTATAATATGCAAAGTATATGAAAGAACCATTTTGAATTTCAACTGAAGAGAACTTGGCTTATCACATGATGATGTCAAACATCAAAGGAGAATGGCAAGTTTGTTAATGATTTTTAACCATGTGCACACAGTTAGTGACCTGTTAAGTGCCCCTAACACCTCATTATATCCCACTTGATGGTAACATCAAAAGGAATCTAGTGTACGCTAAAGTAGTTATCACCCGGCAATAACTCAGTTATCACCCGGTAACAACACCTGTCACCTGATAACTAAATACCGTATAATTTCTGATATAGGCGCCGCCCCAATTAAAGCGCCTCCTAGGGCATACCCTATCTTTTTCATTCCAATTGTAAGTGCCCTTGGGCATTGGTAATAACATCAGGTGGTGCCTAAATTATTGGAGCGGAATTTATTATTTTACACTATACCGCATGTGCTGAACATGAGACAGCGAAATGGCGGCCTAATGGACTACTTTAACCGCGTCGCTGCTTCATACACATCTACAGAACGTGGGAAGCAGATGGTTAAGTGGGTCAAGCGACCAGTGGGGAGACCAGGAAAGCGCCCACTGAAACCGAGTGGCACAGGCTGACAAAGAAGATGTCTAGGTGGCACCTGTATTTGCTGATTGCGAGGAGCCCACAAGTGCCAAGTCTAGTCGATGCCAGTACACCGCGAAACAAAAGCAGCGCGCTGTTATGTATGCAGACGCTCAAAAGTACTATTCCGCTCTAATACACATGCTAGGCGCCCTTCTAATTGAAGTGCCCCTTGGTCATTGCATATTTTTGGCCGTTCTAATAAGAAGCGCCTTTCAGCGCTGGAATTACTTTTAAGGGGCGCCTATATTAGAAACTATACAGTATCATTGGCTGAAAAGTAAGTGATAGTTGTCACCTATTGATATAACCATCTCCTTTTGACCTTTAGTTGTCACCCTGACATGCATGGTTGATGTTCCCCTGAAGTACCCTTCAGTCATTTGCATGTACAACTCATGCTCATCCATGCTTGGGTGTTTTTTCTGGTTGTGCCACTCGAGACTAAGTATGACACCAATTGCAAGGTTGCCTTTTGTGAGCATGGAACAGTGCAACAGTGCAGTTTGAGTAATTGCAATTGACTATAATTGACTATAATTAATTGCATTTTTTCAGTATTCGTATTTTAATTGGAATTGAGATATATCTGCTAAGAAATTGTAATGGTAGTTGATTGCATTCTTGTAATTGATACCTAATTACACAATTCCACGCAATTACAGTCCTTTCCCTTGGCTGCCAGAACACTAGACTGTTGGAAGAAAAATCTAAAGATTACCCTACTGTTCAAACCTAGCTCGTCAAGTATTCTCCATACCAGCTTATTACACTGGGGAATATGGCACCCCCCAGGGATTTTGGCATCCCCTGGAAACATGGGGTCAATGGCGCTAAATTTCTGCATGCAAATTACACGCAATTACATTCCTCCTCCTTGGCTGGAAGCAATAGACTGCTGGAAGAAAGATCTAAAGATTACTCTACTATTCAAACCTAGCTCGTCAAGTATTCTCCGTATCAGCTTGGAGCACCAAGCAAATTTCACTGGGAATATGGCACCCCCAGGGATTTGGGCATCCCCTGGGAACTTAGTCATCCTCAGGGATTCAGGTATTCCCCAGGGATTTAGGCATCCCCTGGAAACATGGGGCCAATGGCACTAAGTCCCTGCACGCAAATTACATGCAATTACATTCCTCCTCTTTGGCTACCGAAACACTAGACTGCTGGATGAAATATCTAAAGATTCCCCTACTGTTCAAATCTAGCTCGTCAAGTATTCTCTGTACCAGCTATGTCTGCACTAGTTCAGCGCATTTGGTTGGGCAGGCAAGACTTTGAATCCACTAAAATGTCCTTGCATGCTTCCAAAAGAACTTGAAGCACTGCTAATTCTTAAGATGAACTCCCAGTTAATGTAACTGTAATGTAATTGTAATCGTAATTGTAATTGCCTTCTAGTAGTTGTAATGGGAATTAATTACTTATAATATTAAAGTAATGGTAATGGTAATTCATTCTTAAAATAACCAAGTAATTGTAATCATAATTAATTACCAGTAAACTGTAATTACCACAACACTGGCATGGACGCACTGTTCACTGACCCATGTTGAAGTGTAATGGCAGCAGCAACATTGATTTGTTCCATTTTTAATGGTGTCATAAACTGTAGGGTGTTCGCGCGAGTGTAACATAAATTCAGAACTGAATAGGTTATTTATAGGACTTATTAGCTAATATGACAAAGCAGCTCCTAACTCTACATAGTATTGATAGGTCGACTCACACATGAAGGCAGCGGGCGCTGGCACAGGACAAAAAGATAAGGTAAAGTAGAAGTTCCTAACAACGGGTGTCTGAACACGGCGCATGCCTGTACGCGAAGGAACAGCTTCTGTGTTTGAACGCATTTAGCACATGAGTCAATGTGATGACAGACAGTGTTCCTGCATCCCTGTTCCTTCATGTAGAGGCGGACAGTGATGCCCTGTTTTGAACATCCTATTTTGTTCTGAACCCCCCACTTTACCTTATTTGTTCCTCAATAGTGGCTTGCACAGGCGTCTTCAGATCAGGAACGAAGCTTGTCATTATTCTATGGGAATCTTCAGGTCTGGCATCATTCTCTTAGTATCAGTACTGAACAGGATTTGAATGCATGCGTATCCAATCGGATGGGATATAAGCCAGTTATATCCCGTTTACTCGTGTAATATAACTATACCTTGTCACCTAAAATCAGCTTGCATTTCTGCAGAATAATGAAAGAGCACAGAGGTCAAACAAATTGCTCCAGTTGCAGCGAAACAATGCAGCTAAGCCTTTGTGACATCTCTGCACACTCGCATGCATGTCTCATGGTGGTGTGTTCCACAACCATTAGTTAGCATATGAAAGTAAAGAAGAAAATATTAAGCCACCTTCACCATAGCAAACACTCGCAAATCCTACTGAATGAAGTGAGTATGGCGAGGAGAGGATACGAAGCGACTTTAGATCTGTCTTATGGCAAATTCACCACCCAGTCCAACAAGGATGCCCAGCAAGATGCACTAAATTCAAATCAAGGGCTATTATTTTGTGATAAACCACAGTTACTACGTGCCGTCTATGGAAATATGCCATGCCTCCATTAAAGACACAAAGTAACTAGTACTTATATTGCACCTTTCATGATGGATAAACTAAACTCTATACTATTTTTGCTGTTACCCAGATATAGTATGCAGAATGTGTCACAACCAAAACTAAATGTTTAAGTAGTAGATTGCTCCTATTGCCATGGTAACTGGCATCTTAGGCCCCGTTTACAATAAAACGTTTTCGCCCGTATCCGTAGCAGTTCCGCTGCATTTGCACTCTCCGTTTACATGCAAACAACAAAAACCATTTGGTAAATGGAGGTTTTCAAAAACGGAGACCTAAGTGGAGCTATTCGAAAACGGTATCGTATCGTACGTGTGTAAACGGGTGAAAACGGTTCTTTTCGGCTTCGGTTGTCTTCAAGGCATATCAGAATGTCAGTAACCAAAAGGTGAAAGACATTTTCAGTGGTCTTAGGCCTTACTTCCAACGTATTTGCGTTTTTCACCCCTTTTGCCTCCTTGTATTCCTGCGAATTCGTATCAATATAAACGGTACGAATACGGAACGCTATGCGCAGCAATTGCTCCGTATGCGAATGAAAATGTTTTAATGTAAACCAGGCCTTACTGCTGTGTCTAAATCCAATATAGAGTGACTTGCGTGGGCGGATCAAAGGAATTTTGAGTACTTTATATTGCATAATCTTGCAGCGTGCTTTATGGCCGTTCTTTATAGAAGTTAAAGAACGCTAGGTGTGCCATAAAGAACTCTAGCAAGAAACGCAAGCACTCAAACTTCCTCCTTACGCTTTTAAGGGTGGATTCTGTCCAGTGTGGTCTGACTGAGATCACGAATTACAAAAGTTCCTTTTCATTTCTGCCGAGGTGTGACCTCGCCGCTCCGCAAGTTAAAGCCTAGCCTGCTACCCATCCTTCGCTTCTGAAAGGCGGAAACGAGTGCTCTAATGGCAGAGGAAGGGTGCTTCGCTAGTCCTATTTGCGTCTCTTGAACTGGCAGTCCGATCGGGCATCTGCGCACTAGCTAGCCAAATGGATAGTAACAACGGCAGCAAATAGTTGTTCTTCTGCGATGATAAAAAGAACATAGCCCAGTTCAGACTTGTTCTATTTAGGCGCATTGAGAGTCTTCTTGCCAGCGAAGGACCGTTTTCGCCCATTACTGCTCCAGCTACTCGCTTCACTCTACGCTCCTTCTGACCAGAATGCGAGGTAAGTTTGAATGGAGTCAACCAATCGGATTACAGATGACGCAATGGAATCAGCCGAATATGGCTTGCAGATGACGCAATCGGAAAATGGAAGACAGAAGGCCAACCGTCCGCCCGCGCAAGTCACTCTATATCATTTAAAGTGGGCTAGAAGTGCTTTACGCGATTTATGGCTCGAGGTGTGGGGGTCGAGTTGCTGATAAAGCACTCGGCTTCGCCTCGGGCTTTATCACGCAACGAGACCCCCACACCGAGTGCCATAAATCGCGTAAAGCACTCCTAGCCCACTTTAAGTAACATTTAAAGCACAGCTAGCATTTCACATGGGCATCTAATTCCCATAGATGTACCTGCTGGCATCTCGCAGGGTCAGTGACCCGTGCATCTAAATCTCAACGGTACACCTGCGGGTATTTTGCAGAGTCAGTGACCTGTGTATCTAATTCCCAAAGATGCACCTGCAGGCACTTCACAGGAGTAGTTACGTAGAGTCATGAAGTGGGTATCTAATATATGTCGCATGTATGGACGCGTGTAAGCTAGCATGGTTGTCCAGCTTACTTGTTTCGCTGCATAGCAGTGAAGTGTATTACAATATGGCTACGATTTCACACAAATCGAGAAGGAACTCGCTGTTCTTGTGCCATATCTGTTGCGATGTAGGAAAACATGAATAATTGCAATGACGTCATGAGCTCATTGCACAAGCCTATCATCACACCATCTTCCCAGGAGAACTTTTAACAAAGGAATTCGCTACAAATTTCGTAATCTACTTCGCTTTCCTCTGTAAAACAAAGATGGCATCCCATTGTAATGTATGGTGAGTCTGCGCAAATCCTTCATTTTGCAAGCTACCACAGGAAAACCCCGCCGAGGACACCCTTCAGATAGCGCTTTGGCATTCAGACTGCATTTGCTGCAAATCCTTGAGTCAGTTTTGGAGATTGGTGCCAAGATAGATGGCTACCATAGGTATGGTCAGTGCTAAACACTATTAAGTGTGCTAGGCCAAAGACAGAATTATGCAAGTTGCTTATACTCCCCAGTGTTATGGTAGACAAGTATGTCTAGGCTTGTAACCAAGCGAAATCAAATTTCCGAGAGCCATGTTGGCTTCAAATCTATTGCCCTACTGGCCTACTCACTTAGCTTCTGCTAATCACTGGGCTCAGGTCACACCACACACACACACACACACGTACACACACACACACGCACACACACACACACACATACACACGCACACGTACACACGCGCACACACACACACACACACACACACACACACACACACACACACACACACACACACCTCCTCCTCCTCCTCTGTACTCCTTATCCATCAAGGATGTTGGGCGGGATCTAGGCTCAAGATACTACAGCACATTTGCAGATTAGGGCCGGTGGATGAAGGCTCGCCATGCAGCTCTGTCCTTCACCACTTCTTGCCAGTTGGTCAGTTTTGTCAGATCTTTGCTGACAACATCAATCCATCTCAGTGGGGCTCCACCCGGTGGTCTCTTCTTCCCTTGAGGTCGACATTTCTTAAGTTGTTTCTGGGAACGCTCATCAGACATCCTCTGTACGTGGCCAAACCATTGCAATCGTTTCTGTCTGAACTGCTCCTCAATTGGCAATTCTCCAGTCTCCTCTAGGATATCTGTGTTCTGCCGCCTGTCCCACAAAGTGATACCCAGGATATCCCGGAGACATCTCATGTGGAAGGTCTTCAGCTTCCTGATATCCTGTTGTGTGGCTGGCCATGTCTCTGCCCCATACAGGAGAATTGACATAACCAGGGTGCGGAATGCAAGGAGCTTGGTGGTTTTGCTGAGATTGCGGCTTCGAAATACCTTCCATCTCCACATCTGGTATACTGTGCCGGCCTTCTTTAATCTCACTGTCACCTCTCTCTCCACCTTAGTTGTTTGACCCACTTCACTCCCAAGGTAGGAGAAGGACTCCACTTCCTCTAGCATCTGGCCTCTGAGTCTGAGTGGTGACTGATCTTCTGTCATTCCCACTGTGAGAATTTTGGTCTTCTCTCCATTGATACGCATGCCCCATCGGTCACAGGCCTTGTCCAGGGTGGTAATCATGTGTTGTAGCTCCCTCCTAGTCTCAGCAATCAATGTCACATCATCAGCATACAACATATCTTGGACGCAGCTTGAGGCTGGTGTCTTGTCACGATACGAGAGAAACAGACCTCCCCCAATGGCATAGTCGATGTGCAGTCCACCGCCGAGTGTCTCTGTCATCTCCCTCAGGATCCTGTCCATAAAACAGTTAAATAATAGGGGAGACAGGACACAGCCTTGTCTGACTCCAGATCTCACTTCAAAGGCCTCCGACATGCCATCCGTTGTTCTGACCTGACATCAAGTCCCAGAGTAGAGCCCCTGAATGATGTCCACAAGTTGCCAGAGCACAACATATGACTTCAGCACAGCCATCAGGGCACTGCGATCCACTGAATCATATGCCTTTGTGAGGTCCACAAAGCACATCATCACAGGAGTGCGGTATTCCGCAGCTCTCTCCACCACCTGTCTTGCTACCCAGATCTGATCGATTGTGCCACGCCCCTCCCTGAAGCCACACTGGGCTTCCATCAGTTGGGGCTCAATGATGTCTTGTAGTCTCTCCAGAAGGATCAGTGTCAGTACTTTCCCTGGTACGCTCAGCAGAGATACTCCTCGGTAGTTGTCACATATTCGTCTATCTTTCTTCTTGTGGAGTGGAACCAGAGTGGCATTCTTCCACTCCTGTGGCACTTGTCTTCCACACTTCTTGCAACAACTCCATCAGCCAGTCAATCATTGCTTCACCACCATTCTTCACTAGCTCAGCTACAATTCTGTCCTCACCTGCTGTCTTCTTGTTCTGTAGTCTCTTTACTGCTCGCTCAACTTCTTCCCTGTTCACTTCTGGTGTCTCCACATGAGAGTGGTCCTCCAAGTTTGCTAGTGCTTCCTCCTTCACAGTACTATCCACATCCAGGTTCAGCGTCTTCTCTGTGATCCAGGCTTTCTGCGCTTTTCTCTTCCTGTGTAGGTGCTGCTCAGCTGACTGGACGATGGCCAGTTTCATCTCATTCCATCTCTCCTCGACGTTTCCATGTCTTTTTCTGTGATTGAAACTGCTTCTGATGGACTGCAAGTACTCTGCCCGCTTCTCTCTTTGTTGGAGTAGTTCCGTATCAATCCCTTTTCTCTGCTGTTGTTTCGCCTTCTTGACCAACTTGGGACGTAGTGACACTACTACCAAGCGGTGATCACTATCAAGATCTGCTCCTCTGTAGACACGTGTGTCGAGCACTGATGGACGTAGTCTCTGTTTCACTAACACAAAGTCTTTCATGCTTGGTTGTGCTCTGGCATCTGGGGGGTACCAAGTTGCCTGGTGAATCTGCTTATGGGGGAAGAGTGTATTGACAATGCAAAGTCCATTCCCACTAGCAAATGACATGAGCCTCTCTCCATTGTCACTTGTCTGCCTGCTTAAGCCATGGTTCCCTACCACTCCTAGTACACTCTCCCCAAGGGTTGCATTAAAGTCCCCCATCACTATGGTAAGCCCACCAGTTCTGGTCATTACAGTGTCCAGGTCGGAGTAAAACTGCTCCTTGTCCTCTACACTGCTCTGATTAGTAGGAGCATACACAACTACTATAGACAATGGACCCATTTTAGTGAGGAGTTCCGCTACTAGAATTCGTGAGGATACTGGTTGGTAGTGTCTCAATGATGCCCGCGCCTGTGGGGTCAGCGCAAGCCCCACTCCTTCTATAGCCCTTCCATCTTTTCTCCCAGCAAACAGCATCTTGTATCCCCTACCTTCATCTAACACCATCTCACCTTCACCTGTTAGATGCGTCTCTGTCACAGCAAGTACAGCTATCCCGTATCGTTCCATCTCCATTGCCAGCTGCTCCATCTTTCCTACACCACGAAGTGTGCGTACGTTCCAAGTGCCAAATCTGTCTGTCTTTCGCGTACTCAACAGTCTACCCGAGACTGCAATGCGCTTAGGTCGATGTGCGGGTGGTGGTCGTCTCTCTTCTCCCTGTTGGTCCATTGTAGATTTCATGGTACGCGTCGATCTTCCTCCGTTACCTTCCTTGTCCCCGTTTCTGCTTCTGCGCGAAGCCCCGAGCCTAGCTCTTGTATTGTAAGCCTCTGCCTTCGCGGGTGAGGTGGCTAACTTCACGCCAGGCCCTGCCCGTGTCACCCGTCGGCAAGTCCGGGCCTGAGTGGCTCTCAGGAGGTAGCGGGAGGCCGTTGGGGATGAATCCCTCTTCCGCCCGTCAGCCGTTGGGGAGACGCGTCCCTCTTCCGCCTGTCGGTGTCCCGCCAGAACCGAGCCAGGGCTTGAGGTAGCCTGGCGGACCGGTGTAGTGCGTTGGTTGCCTCTTGCGATGGTCGATGGGGACGCGCCTCCCCTTCGGCTCGCTCTGTTTGCCGACTGCTGTTCACACCTCCGTCGGTCTTCCATTTCACTCGACTCGCTTCTGAGATTTTCCGAACTCGGTTACCAGTGGTACCCACGTACCATACCAGGCTCGCAGTCTCAGGATGAACCTCTTTCGAGCGAAACTGACTACCTTCTGAGGGATCTTCTTGCGACTGGACTGTTCGAGTCGCCATGTTCGTGACGTCACACACACACACACACACACACACACAGACTCCTATTCTGTAACTTATTCCCTATCTATTAGGCAATGCTATCCCCCAGTGTGGCAGAGTGATTGTCATTAGCTATCATGAAGATCAATATGCTGTGTCTGTTGCCAGTTATTGTCCTCTCATGCTGCAGAAACATTGCTACCCCCCATAGTCTCGTGTACCCAGACTGCCTTTATGCTAAGGCTACACCCTCTTTTGGGGGTCGGAGTCTGAGCACAAACACCATGTTCTCCTTAGAAATTCACCACCGTCACCATGCACATAATATGCTGTAGATAGCAAGTAATTCTATAGTTCGGGAATAACTTAGACACTGATGATTCAATTACTAGTGTTTACAATGGTTGGTATACATTTTTGTACAGCTTCGTTTCTTTGCACCTGTCCATTTGTGTTTCTCCTGACATGTAGTGCTTGGCAACTACTTTTGTCCTTTGTCTAGTCTGGCAAATGAATTTGTATGATTAATCATGCATAGGTTTGGTTTATGCTTGCATATTGCATTTCTTGCCCATGCGGCAGCCATTAACGTTGTCAATGTCATTTTATGGAACTGCATACTGTCAATAGAGAAGGGGCCTATCTACGTTGTCTCTTAATGATTTAGTACTCGGCTGCTAGCTAACTATACAGAATGAACCTTATTGCTTCTTGCCATAGAGAGAGCAGATATAACTGCTGACGAATCAAAGGATTCATGAGACAGGGTGCTTTAGAATATCTTGGCTATCCAGTTGTTCATGGAATGTAGTAATTATTATTCAGTTTATCCTGTACCTAACAGATGGAGACTTAGTCCAAGCTACAGTTGTGAGGTCTAAGATAACAGTCTCTAATGAAGGCACAATTACTCCCTTGGCATTTAATAGCAGTGGAGGGCACACTGGTGAGCTGCAATGCACATTTCTCAAGCTGTTTTATCAATTATTTAGTCACTGTATTCATCGTCTATTATGCAGAATGCCAGTCTTTAATGGCATGTGTGTCTTCTGAGTTTGACGTGGAAGAGGATGAACGCAGATACGTTATCAGAGCATTGCAACAAGCTGAGTATCGGGAATTGCAGCCATCTGATGTGCTTATGGATCTGTATCATAACACCTATATGTGTATTGCAGACATCCTGGATCGCAATGAGCAGCACTGGGATCGCATGGCAAGATCAGCACGTGTATACCTTCAAATGAAGCGGAACAAGGGAGATAAAAGCAATATCCCTGATGGTTTGAAAGTCACACAGCTCCTGGAGGAATTAGATGTCCCGAAGATGTGGGAGGATACAAATCTACTGTTGAAGATTGTCAACTGCCTACCAAAGAAGGAAAAATTGTTAGCCGCCAAACTTTTGCAGCGATATGAATACTATTTACGTTTCTACTATAAAGCATCCAAATTGAAGGATTACCTTGAAAAGGGTGCCACTACAGATGAGCAAATCAGGGCACATGTGCCACAACTTGAGATCACTTCCGTGAGGGACCTGGATGAGATTACACGCATGGATTGCAAAGACATGGTGGTCCTGCTTGTCTATGAGGCCTACAAAATTCCACTGGATGAGATCACTGCTGATAGAATTCGGTCTGGTAACAGTACCACAATCACTTTCCTACTAAATAAGGCCTTTATGCAGAACATAATCCAATACTCAGCTGAAAAGAATGCACTGTGGGCATATCAAGAGCTTCGTGTGACCAGGGTACGAATACCTGGTCTGTTTGAATTGAACGTGACCCAGCTCCTGGCTCAGAACTTCAAGGTAGCCATCCTCAGTGGGCTCACTGGCAACATGGACTTTGTGAGAGCAACAAAGGTGTGTGCTTCGTATTAACTGCTGGTTCTCTTGTAGCATTGCTGTGGTACCCTGCAAGCATATTCTGTGCTAGGGTAGTGTTAGTCAAACTTTGGTTTTTATTACTAAGGTGAATGGAGGTAATTCCATAATTGGGGTAATCCCACAATTTGCTTCACTGGAACGAAGGGAAAGGGCAAGGTCCTGCAACTGTAACTAGAGCACTGTTAGTCCAGTGGTAACCACTAGTAAGAGTCTCCTCTGTGGGCCTGATGTGCCTGCGCCAAAGTCCATATACAATTTTTGCTTGTAGTCTAAACTTCAATGATAGACAATGCACTAAGCTTCAGGCACATTCCATCAATAGCTAACATTGGCGCTACCACTGTACAGCCAATACACGAGGTTTGCTTGAAAGGTTGCACTGGCTTCAGCACAACTTCGCTTACTGGAGTTATCTTTTGTGTGTTTCGATAATTTCGTGAAATTACAGAATTACCCCAATTCTTATTGGTGACCCACTTCAAGGTTGTGCACTTATTGATGAAGATTTGTACGTTAGGATTTGGTGAAGAAGTTCCACAAAAGTTGGTGCAGTTCCAGTCACGATGGGCTGCCTATAGCTTTTTGCCTTATTGTTTTCAATTCCATTGATTGTGAAATTTCACCTGATTCCTTATCTGTTCTACAATAATGAACTAGTATGTTTACATGTATGCATGTAGGTATATATGTATGTCTGACTTAGTGAGTTATGATTACTATCTGAATACCCGCCCTTCAGGCAGGTTTCCAGCCTATTGCAAGCCAGCGACTCGGTACCTTGCCAGTTTTGAACTATCTGCACAATTTAAGTCGCAACGGAGGCTGGCTGCTATAACGACCGTAGAGTTTAATTCGAACGTTTGCCAACAACGAATAAGATCTCCCGTAACTGGAAGTCCTAGAGACTGATAATTAAAAATGGCACAGGCATTTCTTCGGCTGCAGGGCAGCTAGGTGAACGCACCCTCTAAGCTCATGTCCACTACCTTAACTGGCTTGTATCAAGTCCACCAATGACTAGTAGTGGAAGGTCCGGTTGATAATGTTAAAAATGGCGTGTCGGCCGGCAGAGAATAGACGAAAGTCATCTCGCTCTTCGGCCGCATGACAGCTAGGCCCCCCAGCTCCTCAACTGGCACGGAGCATCTCAAGCCAATTCCTGGCAAGGCACCGATTTTATGGCTGAACAAAGATACGTAAAAATTAGAGATCCCGTGAATTATAGTAAGATGGTTATGAGATGTCTATATGCAGCGCGTGTTGCTACCAGTGTGCAGTTCATATGACATAATGAAATATATTGGAATTTATGCTGTTTGCTTTGTTCTTACTGTGTTAGGTGTCTATGATTTGTCTTCTGCTATTTCTTTGTCTCTTGCAGGCCCTCCCCTACCAGGTGTATGCTTTGGTTGACCCTGACACAGCAGTGAGTGTATGCTTCTGAACATAATTATGTTTCTGTGCATGCACATGCAGGTCCATGCTGTAAGCATTTATGTTATTCATTTTAGGACAGTGTCATGTCATGTGCATCTATTCGTGTTCTTTATACAGAATCAATTGCAATGTCAAACTGTTCATTGTGAAATTTTGCGACCCTGGTCAGAGCAAGGCAAGCTACTGCACTGTACACGTGTGTTTTACCACATGTCTGTGTTGTTGTTGCAGAATTGAAAATGACTCGTTACCTGTGGCAATCCATCTCAGTAGCAACTGCATCAACTGAAATACTATCATTATATGGCACATTTACTACTTGCGGCAAGATCTGTTTGCAGAATCAGCCACCAATCGAGATAGCGTAAATCAGTCTGTAGGTCACATGTTCGTTGTGTAAGTAGTCATCATCTTGATCGATGACCATACTGCTTCAAATTATGTTTACTGATTGTATAGAGTATAATATATGTAGCAGTCTGGTGACACCTTTCAAATTATAAAGAGGGAAGCTAGTGTGATACACACTGCATGTCATGAAATCACAAATAGGAAGCTATAAGAAAAAGATTATGGCATGCAGAATTAGATGGAGCAGTGCAGAAGAGTAGTGGATCAGTCGTAGTGTCAAAACTATATACATTGTATTTAACCTAGTTGGCTCACTCTGAAATTGTCGTTACATGATATATTATATGTCATGCTACCCTTTTGCAACCAGTTGCAACTCAGAGACTTTACCTTTCTCAGTGTCCTTTATCTTTATGGTTGTTTTATCGGTGAATGAAACAGCGAACACCAAGGTGACAATAAATGATTCATGCTAGAAGAATTGATCACTTTTCTGGAGACTCTTCGCGATCATGAGGGCGTGGTGGGTGGAGAGGGACCTTATACATTAGGACATTTGTGCTAATTTCCATTCCTGTCTTTCCCATCTGCTTAGAGGAATCTGTGGATGACTCTGTTGATAATGAAGGAGTGGAGCTTGCTCAAGATATAGTACGTTACTCTATGTATATATATATATGATACTCCATCTAGCAATAACAAAAAGGTAACTACTAACCACTTCACTCAAGCTTATATATATGTACTTAGACAGTTTGCATAAGACGTCCCATTGTATATAATAGGATTCCAAATATACTCTTGTCATCTTTAATTTGGTTATGAATTACTTCAAAGTCTCTAATCTATCAGAATTATCCTGACAGTGTGGATACTGGTGTCAGTGTGAACATCACACTAAAGTAATGGTGTGACTGATCACACCCTTGGTATGAACCCTGATGGTGTGATGGTCACACGACATTTTCAACAGTGTAAGCCTGTTTCCGAACGTCTCTCCCCTGGCAACACTCTTCAGCAGCTGCAGCCTCTGAACAATTGTGGTGGCAAACCGTTGACAGTCACAGGAAAGGTTAGCTAACGAATTTCCTCAAAAACGTCCTCTTCTTCCTCAACTGACAGTAGCCGACTAAGGCGCCCGGGAAGGTCTTCCTTCAGCTCCTTTCGGCTGAACAACAAGGACGATCAGTTTGGAGACACGTCTGATGAGCAAACTCTGCATGTGCAAAGCCTTACGAAGGCCGCACTCATTGCCGTCCATTGAACCTTATGCAATCTGCCGTCAACGCGCCATTTTGGTACGGAAGTATGACATCACAGAACAGTGGCTTGCAGGCCCTTTTCTCCTCCCTTGCAATTAACGCAAAGGGCCTGGTGACGAGGCTATGTGTGTCCTTGCTAGCTAGCAGTTCCCATGTATAAATTATATACGATGGTATTGCATCATTTCTATGTACTGTAGACTGGCATCATTAGTCAGCAAGAAAAGTGTCTTTGACAAAAAATGTCCACTTTGCTGCTGTGCAGTGATTGACAATTCTTGGACTCACTATGATTAATGTTATTGCTGGGCTCCCTTCCGCAGGAATCTTTATCTGGTCATCCACTTGGTACCAGAACGATTGCTCAACACTTGAAATCACACGGTTCGTACACAAGAATGTGCCTTTATGCACCCTATCTGACCTTTAGTTAATATAAACTTGTTCCACTAAGACTTTGTGATATGCTTGTACTGCACTATTTGCCTTGTCATTTGCCCATTCAGATAATGTTAGAGCTGAAGCCAATCTCTCGGATGCAGGGCAAGAGTCGGTGGATGAGCAGCCTCTCACAGAATCTGTAAGTTGGGTATGCGTACTAATGGTAGGAATGAAGTAGGTGTGTGATTCTTATTTCTCTTCAGTTCTGTGGTTGAATACACTGCTCACTGTAGCTGTGTAATCATAGATATTTGTATTCCAAAGGTGGAAGGGGAAGAGGAAACCAAGAGTGAAGGAAAAGAGTCAGAGGCTGATGGCATCAAGCTGCGGTCTCGAGTCCAGGAGTTAGAAGATAAATTGAAGAAATATGAGCAAACAAGGGAAGAACTGATTCATGACAACACAGCCTTGGAGCTCAAGCTGAAGGCCAGTCAAATGGAGGAGGGCCGTGTCCGCCAAGAGATGGCTAACCTTAAGGAGAGATTGCTGCCAGTGCTGAGGTCACAGGTGAGCAGACTACATACACAGCCATCTGGGTGAGCATTGAGCTGCTGTCCAGGGTCTTTTGAGTCTGTCCTGAGTCTTAACTTTTCCTAAATGAGAATTAATGAAAAATACATTCACTGCCTAGAATGCAGCAAAGAAGACAAACTGTGGAATCTACTTACTGTCTTAAAATTATTTTGCATTGTGGCTAACCTTAAAAATCAGCATAATAACTAATTGCATGGAACAAGGCTGGCTATTTAAGTCTTAGTAACAAGTTATGGAATGGTGAAGTTTATAAGGAATGCAGAATTGTACTAATAGAAACCATTCAACAAAATGTGCAATGATATGTAATTGTATTCATGTATTTGTTGCACAGACCGAAGGTAAACCACCTCTCAAAGCAGAGGAAGTGAAACAAGGAGATGAAGGAAATGAGCTGCTGTCCCGTGTCCAGGAGCTGGAGGATGAATTGAAGAAGTCTGAAGAGAGCAGGTTTCATGATGCCGTAGCCTTGCAGAACAAGCTGAAGGCCAGTCAAGAGGAGCTAGACCGTGTCCACCAAGAGATGACTAGCCTTAATGAAAGACTGCTACAGGTGATTGATTTATAATGCTGTTTATTGTTTTGCTGCGTGTGATCCAAACTTTCCTTTCTGCAGGTGGATCCACCTCCTATTCCTAACCCACCTCTTTCCACCACAACCCATCCACCGCCACCTCCCCCAGAACCTGCTGTCCAGTCTTCAGTGAATAAACTGGCAGCTCAGGCGCAACAGATGGAGGATCTAGAGTCTGAGATAAGTGCCCTGCAGAAGAAGCTGACTCAGCAGACTGAGAAATACGACCATGACATGGAGATGATCACTCAGGTTAGCAAACCTGATCCTGGGTAAATTGCAGACCTGGAATGAAATACAGAATACAGAATTTCTATCAAAATGGTTGATCATACAAGTTGCAAAAAATGGCTACAAAAGTGAATTTGAAGTTGCTGCACATGGAATATTGAACAAAACTACCTGAAATTAATGCATTTATGATCGTATCTCAACGGTTTGTCTAGAAATCACTTCCAGACATCAAATCGCTTCTAGACATTCAATGGAAACATGTTGCTTACAGATAAGTCGCCGGAAGTGAATAGGCTTTAAAGCAGCATCAAAGCCTTAAACCTACAGCTGTAGCAACAAACAGTTCAGTGTTACAGAAATGTGATGCAATGAAAGTGGTGCTAGGGAATACTATACAAATGATGGAAGAGGAAGGAAATGTAAAACTCAAACACTTACTTTCATGTTGACTGGAAGTGTGCTCGTATCAAGCATCCTGCCTTCCTTCCAGAGAGTGACTTACTCATTGAAGATGTCATTCTTGATCGTCTGAATGGTGATCATAGGACTCTTCTCTCTGCCTTGGGAGTGACAAGCGCTTGATAGAGTCAATTATGTGCACCACTTTCCATTGCATCAAGTTCCTGTAACACTGAACTCTTTGTTTCTACAGCTGTAGCTTGGCTTCAACATTGACTTTGGCATGTTGTGACTCACAGTCTATTCCTTTCCGATGAATCATGATGATGCTAGAATGCTGCTTTCAGGCCTGTTCACTTCCGGGGAGCTATCTGTATATGAATTCATTTCTGTTTTCGTTATTTTTTTGTTTTGCTCAATATCATGCAATTCCAAGAAGTGAGCCATTGAGATACGATTGTGTATGTGTTGATTTCAACCAAGTTTGTTCCAACTTCTATACGTAGCAACTTTGAATTCACATTTGTAGCCACTGTGCACAACTTATGATCTGCCATTTTGAATGAAATTCTGTAGTTTGTTCTGGGTTCACGATTTAAAGAGACCCCTTCATTAGTATGCTTTGTGTGTATTGCATCCGCACCATTCTCCTTTCTCTTCAAACTGGTGCTGTGTCACTGTGTATTCACATTGTTATTTTCTTGCACTATTTTACATGTGTCTATTTCTACACAGAGCCTGTCAACCTCAAACCCTGTTAAGAACACAATGCTGCAAGCTGCATCAATGGGAAGTCAGCCAATGGTACAGCGCCTGGTGAAGCAACTTGTGAATGTAGAAGACAAGGTAAGTAGGGGTAAGTTAACAGAAGTACTGTACATTGAACTGGGGATGAGGATATGAGTTCAATTGGGAAGGGATGATGAGGATTGAAAGTATAAGCAGGAGGTAGGAACAAGAAGTGCGAATGGGAATCGATGAGAAATAAAGTGCCAATGAGATGAGCAAGTCCGAAAGGCTGAAAAATACTGCAGGTAGCTTGTACCTGCAGTATTTTTCACCTAAAGTGACCTAGGTTTAACAGCACTATTCGTTCAGCAAGAAGTATAGAGTGCTGTGATTTGTCTTTGCTGTGCAGGGTGGCAGAACCCCTCTGTTAATAGCAGCAGAAAAAGGGTACATAGAGTTGGTCAGAAAGCTAGCTGGGCAGTATGACGGAGATATCTTCCACACAATGAAGGTACGTACATATATGGAAGTATTGCTGTTATATATGTACAGTAAGTATCTGCACTTGCATGCACATGCATGCTCACTTAGTCGCAGTTATGCATTATCACATGTGCACACCCCACTCCTCCAGAACTCCCGGAATGCCCTCCACTTGGCAGCATACAGGGGCCACCTACCTGTCCTGCAGTACCTCTGTCCCATGTTTGGAGACAGAGTGCTTGACAAGGATGGGAATGGCGAGACTTGCCTGGACATTGCTCGTAGGCTGGGACGAGACATTATTGCAGAATTCCTCATAGAGAATTATCCACAGCTGGAGAGGAAGGTAGGGTTGGGGAAGGCATAGAAGCGAACTTCGTATATGTGTACAAATGTTTGCGGGATGTATATTTTTCAGTTGCCCCTTGCCTCAGGATTTTTACAATTTTGCAAAGCCCTTATATCCCCATAATGTGTAACAACAATAAGGGATTTTTTGTTATTTTCATGAATGCTGTTAAATATATGTGCAGTAAAAAGTTGCACTTGAATGCACATGCATGTAATGAACTTGCTAAATTCACAAAAATATGTCTTGCAAAATTTGGACACATTCGGTAATTGTACTAATACCTTACGTTTGATCAATTAATGCTATTTGCATGACTTTCTTTTGCAAAGCCATTGCATACCTATAAACGCCTGAAGATGTCACTGATAGCTAACTCCTGGCACCAGGTGTGTGCTAACACTGGAAGAGTCACCCATCACTTAATAGTTAATGCTGACGGCTTCACTGCATCTATATTTGACTATTTGTAATCAGCTTGTATATAGAATGCTTTCATAGATAGCACATTTCTCTGCCTCCAGTTCCTATGGATGCATCCATTAATCACTGATTATCTGGTTTTATGGCAATATTGTTTCATCTGATTCATTTTAATCGGCTTACTTAATGAAACTGCATTGCTGCTGTGCAGCACATATATGCATATGTACGTTCACCTTTTCTTCTTTGCAAATTTGTAATGATCCATGAAATGTGTGAAAGTAGCTGCTGGAATTATGGTTTTTAATAGTGTCATTCTGTGTTAATTTTAATGCACTCTGTTATATCCTAATAGGGTGACAGTGACAGGGATTCTTGGCTGACGTTAAAGAGGTACATGTTGTATTAACAAATCACTGCTGTATGGGACACTGTGCTTAGTCTTTGTTACACCAATTACACTGCACGTGTATAGCATTGTTTGTAGAGTACGATGTGAGTGCTTACTGCTGTTCTGCATTTGTGTTGTCTCGAGCTCCTCTACTCTGGCTGTGTTGTACTATGAAACTTTCTGTGCATTGTGCGATATGTCCTGTTCTGTAGGGCTCACAGACACCGCTGGTGGCTAAAGGCCTCAGATCAGAGTTGTGATGTAGCCCTCCCTCCATCCTCCTCCATGGAGCTGGCAGAGGGCAATGTTAACATTCAGATGGAGGGGCAGGTGGAGTTCAGCAGGGAGTCCAAGTCCAACCTGATCAAGGCAGTCAGTGGCACAGAGTGGATGTACCGGAGAGGGGCCCTGGAGAGAGGCAGACAGGTGTGTGTATGTGTGTGTGTGTGTGTGTGTGTGTGTGTGTGTGTGTGTGTGTGTGTGCGTGTGCGTGTGTGTGCGTGTGTGTGTGTGTGTGTGCGTGTGCATGCGTGTGTGCGTGGTGCATCAAGGGTATATTATAGTAAAAATACTTGCATTAGTAGTTGAGCTTCTGACCGTCAGTTGTTACACTGTCTATGCAGGCTGTCAGTACCTTACGACTCCATGATTTCACCCACTACCACCAGCGTTGGCTGGCAGACAATGTCCAGGAGGAGGATGAGGAGTCTTGCAATGAGTGGCTCCTACATCAGTCTCCAGAGATGACCACTGTTAGGGAGGCAGAGGAGTACAGACCAGGAAGAGTCAGATACAGATACACCACTGGAGTGGGATTGCCTGCGAAGGTACGGTGTGAATGAATGTGTGCCTCTTTCAGGTGCATTAGCAGCTTGAAATGCATTCTTTATCTAATACTGTATTCTCCTTTTTTAGTCCAATTATTAGTCACCTACATCAATACTGTTCACTGCGGTTGATCTCTCATTAATGATGAAGAGTGACATATTGCAGTTCCTTTTTGTGACCTGTAATGAGCTGTAATGGGCGTTCTGCTGTCACACATGCTACCACTCATTCACAGCAGTAAGTGTTATGTGCCTGTAAGTTCTTTGGTTCAATCTCCAATACTGCGATTCACATAATCCTCATCATGATTATTGCCCACTCTTGGCAACAGATGAAACCCTTACCAATTGCGGATGTGTTAACTGGATAGCACTCTTTTTCACACCAATTAAGGACAGTGATTGCCATTTATGTGAGCAACACAACAATCTCTATTCTTATATGTCTCCATCTTCAGTGAATTACCAAATATTTGTCACTCGAGCTCTCGGTCATCTTGTTTATTTTGCCTCTAATCACCATCAATGACTGAATAGGAAGGAATCAGGAGCTTAATAACAGCAGAGTCCGATAAAGAGGACTACAGTCAGAGGGCCAATAGTGGCATGTCTAACCTGACACAGTCTGACAATAAGGTTGCTGCTAGAAGTGTATGAAAATCTTAGAGGACATAGTCAGCATATAATTGCCAAGCCGAAAGGCGAGGCATGTAATCGCGATGCGTAGTCGTCCCCTGTTCGTACATACGTATGTATGTATGTATGTATGTATGTATGCATGTATGTATATGTGCGTGTGTGATGTCATCAAAATAATGGTGGCGGTCAGCCACGTGTTCGTGAAGAAGTCATCTCGTAACCATCTAACCCACGGCGCAGGCTTCATTGCCATTTACCCATCCTTCCCACCACACTCCCTGGATCCCTTTGGAGCGGTTTCTCGGCTGGGAGCCGACTCAGCCAGCGAGGCTATGTGTGGTGACCGGTCGAACGGGTGCCCGTCCTATAGCCTGTCAGCTTCTTGGTGCCCAATAGCTTCCAGATCCAGGGTCCACAGCCACCACCGTTTCGTGAGGAGGAGCCCAGATTCTGGTGGTGGCTCACTCACTCACCTTCGGACTCGCAACCTGAAGGGAGTGTCTTCTTCTTCTTGCGCGAGAGTGGTGGTTAGGGGGTTCTGTTGCCCGGTGTTCTCTGCAGGCGCTCATAACAACAAAACGCTCTACTTGGCCACCATTGGCCACAAAACTGCTCAACACTCCACTTCATTGCTGCACGCCACGTTTAGATTGTTGTTAACATTGCCCTTTGCCCCAGCGAGGGTTATACGCCTGTTGGTGCTTCCGCCATATTGGCTGATGTCATTTGCCCCATGTGGCCGGGAACACTTCCACTGTCCCCTCGGGTGAAGCGCAACACGTGCACTGTGTTAGCTTAGCAGGGACAGACTATATACCCTGCGCAGCACCAAATATGCAGGTGGTGAATGCATGTTCTTGTTAGCCAAAGCTTGCACGCCTGAGCCAGTGCGTAGGCCTGTTTCTTGCACCATGCGGGAGCGGCCATTTTGATGACATCATCAGCAGCCACAGCAATGCCTACTGCATTCCTATGTATGCCCTAGTATTTATTATGATTGGAGATCATGTGGAGTAGTGATATGTGTGGTGCCTTGAAGACTGACATAGTATGAGGGAAAGTCCTCTGCCAATTGTACAGTCATGATTGACTCCAAGTTGGAGTTGCCAATTAATGCTGTGAATATATTACACAGCTTCGCATGTATGGGAACATGATATTATGTCCTGTTTTGGTCACTCAGCAAACTGTCATGCCCCATTACAATATGCCCAGTTTACCCTTGCACTATTCATACCTGTACCGTTCTTACAGCTATATAAGCTATACATATGGGACATGTCTGGCTACAATTTACAGAAACAAAGTCATTACCTAGAAGTTGTCAATTCCAGTGTTGCCATGGCTACATGTGTGCTGTCGTGTGATTTGCGCATGATCTGATAGGGATCTTGAAACCGATCGATTCAATGTACACTGCCACACTAGTGGGGATACTCTGTGTTGACATATACTGGGACACTAGTTCCTGAAAGTACGGGCTCTGAGGATCAATGTCTTGAAGGGCATCACATTCTGATGGCTTGGTTGAACCACGTTGGTAAATGATCAAATCCTGTACTTCCCTGTCCAATGCTGTTTTCTCGTCAGCTCCATCCGAATTGGTGGATGGGTTCACCCAAAAATGAAGTAATCCACTGTCAGGACAGTGCTGCGTGACAGTTCCCAGTAATTCCTTGAGAGCATCTTCATTCACTCTGCCATCCGTAGCAATGTCTTCAGCACTCTGTCCCTTCACTTTAAGCTTCTTTCCTTATTCTGGCTTGGGAAAGCTGATGTCCTTAACCGGAAGCGGCATCACATTGCGTTTCAGGGGTACATGCCATTGTAAGACACTGTAAGACACTTGTGCAAGTAGCTTCTTGTGGTATCTCTTTGGCATTGCTGCGCTTAAGATCATCCAGTGTAAATAGCAGAGCAGCTACATGGCTGCATGCCTGGCCCAGCCTGCAAAGGAAGAATGGAAGGGACAATCAACACCAGTATATGGTGCTTGATGCAAGTAACACAGCTATGCTACAATAAAGTGCAAATAGCATTACTATAAGAGTGTGTAATATTTTTTATATATGACATTGTGTGTGGACACTCCATGCTTACCCAGCTTTGCAGATGCACTTTGCAGAAAAGACCACTCCTTCTGTATTCAGGCACACATGAACAATATACACCTTTTTTGCTGCCAATGACGCCATGCAGTGGCACCGTGCATAGATGTACTTGGCATCCAGAACTGGACTTATCCACACATTTGTCACTAGTCCAGCGCTGAAATACCTGTAGGCTTTGAGTGACTTGAAAGATCTGAGGCTCCTGTGATCAAACTATTTATCTTTGCTTTCGATCAGGTACGTGTAGACGTCCATGAACGTGAAGTCCTTTAGATCTGACAAGTCCTTTCTCCAACCCGTAACAGACTCGAAAGGCGGAAGTTGAGCTAGCTGCTGCCGTATTTCAGGTGTTTCAGCGGACGGACATGGATATGTAGACTTGTTTACATGGGACATACCACACAAGCAATATTATGTAAACTTTCTAAATCTTAACAATGCAGTGAACTGACAGCAGTACAATCTTTGTCTCTTCCTCTTGCTTAGATGATGGACGAATGGCGCAAACAGGCCTTGAGAGATAATCAGCATATGCTGTCTGGAGTACTTGTGATGGACATACTTTCCAACATCAAACCTTACCTGACCGAGATGGAATGTTTACAGGTGGAAAAAGAACTAGGAAATGTGGCTCAGGTAGACGAACTGATCAGTATTTTGCTGACAAAAGAGAACCATCACTTTGATGGGTTTTGCCGTGCTTTGGAATGCAGCGGTTACAATCACTTGGCACAACAGCTACAAGCAGCTGCTGGTGTAGGTAGGTCAACTGATTTAACATGTGCACTATACCCTTTCCCCTTTATCGTTCACAATCATTCATGTTTGGTTCTTATAACATTGTGACTCTGGCCAATTCTTCAGGTTTTGCTAGTCAGTACGTTGTCAGTGGCTGTCAGCCACCCCAATCTGACTTGCTAGACCATCCAATCTACATAAATGCTAGAGAATAGATGCAGTCAGTGTATGGACAATCTAGTAGTAATAACCAATTTTAAATAGTTCACACCTTCAGATTATAAATTAGCGTTACCTTTTGTGTATTAGGTTAGGCCAAGAGTATACATAAGAGATAATTGGTTTGCAAAATATTAACAATGTTTTCAAAAATGACATAACAATAACACAATATGCAAGGGTATAGTAACACTATTAATATTCTTATATAACTCATTAATATTGTTACAAATTGTGCTTATGTACTCTTGCTTGTAATACTTGCATTAAGCATTGATGATACGTATTGTGACACCAAGCCACAACGCTTTCACCGATGCTGTAGAGATCAAGACTTCTTGCGTAGCCATGGGAGTGAAACTCTGAGGAGAGACTTGTAGAGCTGTTGACCGAAACAGTGTGCCTGGCTGGTGCAAATATATATTTTTGCCATCCTAGTGTCCATCTTTGCAAAGAAAACCGAAATGAGCTTTGCGCTGCATACTTATTACACCAACTATCGTGGACACAAAAGCCTCTATTGTCCTAATCAGCTTGAGTAATAGTGTTTTTGCCGGAAGCGCATTATGCCCTCCTGTAATTGTACATTACACAAGAATATTTATTCCATGTCTAACATTAAACTGCGTCATAATAGAACAAACATATAGTTGTATGTGTGAGGATACGTAGTTTTGTACTCTTGTCTCTTTGTATGTTTACTAGAATGACTATTGTCTTGTGTATATGCAAGTGGAGCATGCACTATAATTATAATCAAAATTAGAGGAGTCATGACGAAGGTCTGTGATTCTTGCAGATAAAACCCTGGCCATGGCCATGGCCAGTGGGAATACGAGTGCATCCTTCCTACTTAGAATGTTGCTCAGGACTACCTATTGTTTTGCAGTGAGTTGCACACTCTTACCACATGTCACTAAGAGTGAATGCAACGACGGCCTTGAAATCAACATCTCTCACTCAATTTAACTCTTGCACAACAGGGGCTAAAAGGCATAAATCTATTGGTAGGACCTCCTACGAAGCACTGCTGATCAGTCACAGAACAAATCGTTACTGCCACTAGATCATCCAGCTCTCCATTCAGTATCATCGCAGAAGATTGTCCTTGGGCCTTCGGCATAATTTTTGTTGGTTTCTACCAGTTTTCAAGCACTTTTCTGTGCATATAAACCACCACACAGTGCAAGTCACAATATGTGGATCAGTATATGTGCCAGTGCGTGCATGATCTTTTGTTGATTTACGTTCTCACTTCTCTGTATAATTATGTACAGTTCTAGGGAAAGCTCCTGAATATGAAGCACTACAAGATGCTTTTGAGCATCTCCACGATACTATCGACCCTGAGGGTATCACAACTGTGCTTTTCTCCAGGAACCTCCTCAGTCACATTGAAGCAGAAACTATTCGTTCCAAATATACCATGCATGAAAAAAATGAAGAGTTGTTGTTCTCCATTTCCAGACGTAGCCCTTCCCAAGTAGTCCAGTTCTGTCAGTTTCTCCTTGAAAGGCAAAGTCACTGTGGCCACATACTGAAGGAAGGTAATGCAATAAACTGGCTTTATTTCAGTTTGATAACTGCAACAGATACATGTATAGCATTAATATACAACTGTGGTGCCATTTAACTAAAGTTACAGTGTATATAGCGCAGTCAGACCTTGCATGTGAGTGATAAAATAATGTGACAATATACTACTTATACTTATACTTTACAAGTAACTACATGTCTGCGATAATGCAATGGCAGTTATGTAAGCGCATGTTCAAGTATATGTAGCTGGGAGAACGTACAGAGCTCCTGTCATTATACAATGGGACCTGTCTAAGATGGTCACTGTACGTGTTAGGCAGCCACCACTCTAAAACTGCCAGCCTCCCTGGACCCAAATAGTACTAAAGCATTAATAATTGCAATCTACCTCTGTAGAACAGCCACCCCTCTATAGAAATCAGTTAGAAATGGCCCACAAGTATAGCTTGTATAGCTATTGATGGCATGTTGGTTTTCTCCACAGCTCTGCAGGCAAGAGGAGTGGACACCTCTTCCCTGTTAGTTGCTCCACAGGACCCATCTGCAGTGAGTCACGTGGCTGCGAAGTATTACCCACAAATTGATGACCTGGACATAGCGCTCTGTGTTTTGGTACAGAAGATGAAGGATAACACCAAAAATTCACAGAATTTGAAAGCATTCTGCATTCGCTTTCTCACTACTCTCTCCCGTATCCACAGTCATGACATAAAAGATGCTTTGGATCGTCTTGCCTCACCTGCCTGTCATAATGAAGAGGCCATTGATATAGTCCAGAGATTCGTGGACCCACTGGACTGCCGTCTCTTGTACCAGATTATATCTGCACTGGAAGATGAACATCTGAAGAGAGCCTGGGAGGACTATTCCCAAAGGTGCAGGCAAGCCTGTCGCACTACACTTGAGGAGTGTCGCAAAGTAGCGATCAGACCTCATCAGTCGTCTCCAAGTGGCATCACACTTGGCAAGCAGACAATGATATTTCCTCCCGATTTGACAATCGAGAAGATCCTACAGCTAAAGAACTTCCTTATCACCAAAGTAGGCTTAGAGGAAAGTGTTTTCCAGGGATTTCCCGTATAATTGCAACAATGACATGTTCAGATACATTTATTCCTGGGCTTGCATGAGAAACCCTGATTTGTTAAAAGGCAATATTATAGGTATGGTATATAGCTGGCTAGGGATATTATACATCCTTCATTAATTTAATTTTGAGTGCACATTAATTATTTTAATAATTATAATTATATTATAGGATGAAAAGAGCCTCTAACAGCCTCTAGATAACTTCTACTGTAGGTGTCCTCTTATCATACCAGTGCTGCATATATGTCCTGTTTGAAAACTCTACAATTAATAAGTTTATTAAATTTGTTTGCATAAATTTAGCACAGATTTACAATACATAGCACAAAATTAATTACAATCGAGAACAAGTGGGTCCGACTCAGAACATACAGTACCAAGCCTATAGGTGTATACGTACACATATGTAGCAGTGCTGCATGTACGTACTGAACAAACAGTATTGCTAAGGTACATATATATATGTAAGCACAAAGTGTTCAGCTGATATGCACAGTCCTCTTCTCCTCAAGGCCACATTTTGAAGAACTACATACATGGAGATAGGCAATGCACACAACGAGCAATACAGAGGGCTCCAATTAGCTGGCCAGAGCAGTGTTACGATAATACACATTACAAGCTTCTCTCCAAAAATTTAATATATTTCACATCGATCACGTACATGCAGTTACTGTATATATACGTGCACACCACATGTATACATGCACACACATATCTACACACACTTATACGCTGCCGCAAAGTCCAAAGCAGTCTTTGTCTCAAGAAAAGCCTTTCTGTGAGAGGAGGCATCAAACGAGTGTCTGCCATGGTAACAGCAATGTTAGCAAACTGTGACCAACACCTCCAAAGGGAAGGGTGTTCACTGCAGGGAAGGAGGAGGAGGGAGAGGACTATGGCCAGAGGGAAACGAGAGAACAATCGATTGCAGACAGTGCAGAAGGCAAATGCTTACAATATAATGGCAATATTAATGTAAATGACAGGTGGCCTCGTCAGCTGTGGAGACACCAGCCTTGTCAATTGCAACCAAGTCATATGGCCCCCGTAATTGGTGCAGTAAGAGGAATTTAATTATCTATGGGCTTGCAATACTCCCCCATGAAATAAGACAGGTGGGGTACACACACGGCATCAGAGTCCTGGGCTCCTGGCCTTCGAATTCCCCACGTATATACACTTGTTACTGTCTAGCTGGCTAACATTAGGTGCACAACCTGTGATAAACACAAGAAGTGTGCTAGCACCTAGTCTCCCCACACAAGTCCAAGGAAGTGTGTAGTTTGTGATTCACAAGTATGACTGGACTTGTAACTAAGCATAGTCTCAACCTTTCGAATGCCAGACCCATTGGCTGCAGATCTGTCAACCTTATGGCATACTCACATATGCAC
The DNA here is from genome assembly GCA_964019415.1 of Ianthella basta. Classification (NCBI taxonomy): domain Eukaryota; kingdom Metazoa; phylum Porifera; class Demospongiae; order Verongiida; family Ianthellidae; genus Ianthella; species Ianthella basta. The sequence goes on along the minus strand of OZ025870.1, from coordinate 3,403,771 downwards.
ACACAAGTACACACTACACACGCACAAACATGAGCACACACAATTATATTCATTGCAATCCTGCATAACTGAACACTTCTTCTGCTAAAGGAAGCACATTAAACCAGGCTTACTATAGCATGCCATAAATCCCTCGCACAGATACACACACACACATACACACACACGCATACAGTACACGCATACAGTACACACACACACACACACACACACACACACACACACACACACACACACACACACACACACACACACACACACACACACACACACACACACACACACACACACACACACACACACACACTCTGTCCATGCTATACTCACCACCAGCATGCAATGCAGAGCAGTGTCATTGAAAAAGCAAGTGCTCCAGAAGAGGTGAATGCGGAGACATGTTATACGTGTTCTTTGCACTTTCAGTGAACAGGCACAATGCAATGTTTCTAATGTAATCCACAGCCTCCTCGATGCTGTTGATTGTCAGTACTGACAACATAAGACCAAACAACTAGGGAAGGGGAGGGAGGGGGAAGGAGAAGCTTGGTCACTCAAGGGAGACCATTGACAAATTACTGTACACTCTACCAGATGATATGTTTATGTGGGTCCCATCTCCTCCATCATCACAGGGTCTGCTTTTTCCATGTCAGAGAGGATAGTGAGAGCATTGTAGTATGAGGAGGGATCATTTTGTCTGCTAAACATCACATTAGCTCGGTTGGACTGGAGCAGCTTGGGCAAGCAACTGAGAGAAGAGGGGAGGAAGTGTGAGGGCAGAGTGGGGAAAGAGGAGGAGGAGGGAGGAGGGAGAGAGAGAGAGAGAAGAGAGAGGAAATGGAGAGGAAGAGGAAGCGGGAGAAGAAAGAGGATGGAAAGCGGAAGGGAAGAGATAGAGAAAAGCACAATGAAGAGAAAATAGACAGGTTGGACAGCAATGGGATAATATAAAATTTAATGCAAGACTAATAACAATACAAGCAAACCGTGAGAAGTCCTGTATATGTAGGTGATCGTGACAATGCATGTACAAGCAACTGACCCATAGTGAGTGGCATTGATGATTCGTCCATCGGAGTTTCTCCAGCATGAAGCTTGTTCTCACATAGCATCGTTCTCGTATGAATACCGTGTGAGTCTACGACCACTTATGGAGAAGGAGCGTACTCACATCCGTCTAGGTTTAGAGAGTGCAGTGGATAGGTTGTAAAATCGCGGTGTTGTGATGAGCTAAACGCCCTCCGCGAAGGAACAAGAGTTGAGACAGAACCCTAGTGACGGAATTACCCTATAAAGTGACGAAATCACCCCGGATTACCTTACATCTCTCAACTTGAGCTGGGTAGCCAACTGTAGCTAGCTAATGGCCACAATTCCGATTTCGAGCTTTTGTAATCTTCTCTGGCGGCCATTTGCTAATCAGCACATACCACTTTCAGCATTCCACATTACTGTGGTCGCTCTAGTATATCTATGGCTTTACTCAGTGTCCGCTTCTTCGCCCCCTCCACTCCCTATAATGGCGGTAAGGCCGAAAACGGGTCTGGGTACAAGCCTGGTTCCTCACTAGCCGGTTGGAAATCCGTCTTTTCGATTCGCAAGTTGTTCTCTCAAGCATTAATACCGCACACTGCGCCTGGAAAACCCAGGACAGGTGAGTGTTGTACTGTAGCTAGCTTGAGGTTAAGGGCAGTACCTAGCTATAGCTTTGGGCAGCTTAGGGCTCTACATCACCCATCTCCTATATATCTCACTCACTGTAGCAGAGCGTACATTCGAATTTTACTTCAATAACGGCACCATTGATTATCTAAACTACGCGGTTGCGTAGTTTAGATATCTATGATGGCACATAGCTACGTAGCTAATTGGCTCACTACAGCATCAACTTGATGTGTGCGTGAGACATAGAAGTGTTTCATTGTTTATTCATAGCGCAGGAACTATTTTAGCTCTACCTCTTGCTTTCGAGGACATTTGTAACTCTACTGTATACAGAACTGCCTCTCATGTATGTAAATTGTGTGTAAGGCAATCGTGGGTAATTCTGTCACTAAGGTAATTCCATCATTTAACAGTCTTGATACTTTTCCATTACAACTGCTTTTGAGCGTAGCAGAATACAACACTGCCTATAGACAGTCTACTTAGTGCCCACCCTAGTCTTAAAGTATGTGAGAGTGATCACACTCTTTCTCAATGAGTATACTTACAGAAACACGTGACAGTAGTATCTTGGTGAAAGTAGTGATGAAATTCCCCATTTTACCTTATATGTATGAACTTTAACTGTTAGTATAGACTATGGGACAAAGTGAGGAGCGTGGTATGCTACTGACTGCTATTAATGTTAAATAACAATGCAGCTTGTTTATTTGCTGAAGAGCTGTCCTGCTTTATGTCCTTTGGTTTGCCTTATTACAGCCTTTTCGTCTCCAATGGACAGCTGGAAGAAGTATGCTTTGGTCAGCTTGGAGAATGAGCTGAAGGTGAATCTGGGTATGACGGACCTTGTTGGTCGCCTGGAAAGGCCTGCAGAAGGGTTCATGACCGAACTGGAGAGGAAGCATGTTGAAGAAGTACAGGGTGGCTGTGAACGGGTTGGTAGGATCATTGGCATCTTGCGGGGAAAAGGTAACAAAGAATTTGACACATTCTTGAAGATGCTCAAGGAGAGTGGGAATGAAGTGTGGGCAGACAAGATTGAAGAATCTGCTCGCCAATTTGAAGAATATCACAAAGCAAATGGTATGGAGTTATCAGCAGGCGTTTCAATGTGGTAACTGCTAGTGATCGTCTATGTGATGGGAATATACTTATATAGAGCACTTAACTATATTATAATACACTTTGACCTGGTGTACACACTTGTGTATGGCTTATAATTTTAGCACACATTCCTGTATTGATGATGGATCAGCTGCTTTGTTCATGCCACGTATGTATTGTACTATATGATGAACACAAAATAGGCTTCTGTCGAGTAACATAGGGTAGCATCAGAAGAAGGTTGTCTCTGAACGTTTCAGCCACAAATGGCTTCATCAACAGTATAGAACTTTAGTATTCATACTTCCATTATCCTGTTTCCATTATACTATGATATTGTGTAACTGCTTGTACATACACAGATCAATCTGGAGGTGTGAAGGCCATTGAGTACCATATGGAAGGCAGTGACATGTCCCTTCAGCTTGCCCAACGGGGACAGGTGCAAGGAGAAGGGGGAACAAGAGTAGTCTGTGCACCTGTGTCAGGTAAGAGGAGATATCGACATTTTGTCTAGTACCCAATTCAGTGCTGTATTTGGAAAGTGATGGGTATAGGTGTGGGGGCAAAGCTGAGGTTCCAAGATACATTCATTATATAGGATATATAGGAATGTGTGGAAACTAAGCTAGTGTTTTAACCCATTTCAGGATTTCTGGAAGCTAGGGGATATAAAAATAATCCAAGGGGGACATGCTTTGCTGTTAACTGAATGGCACCTAGAATAGCAAAGCCTGCGATGTACCTACAATGTGCCATATGTCAATAAAATAGATGTAATTGCAAGTTGGAATCATAGCAATATTAAGCCTTCTCATGATAAAATTGGGGTTCGTATAATGTATAGTTGTTGCTATTTCAAAGTGTACCTGCCGCAAATGGTGACTTCATATGCTGCTTACAGATATGTTGACAACATTTGGAACCTACTACAGCAGTGCGTGGCTATATACAAGGACATTTGAACACGATCGGCGAAGAATTCGTCTGCTGTCAAGACAGGACAGCAAGCAAGATAGACATGCTGTAACGGTGCACCGAGATGAAGACAATGTGCTTGGATATCTTAGATGGAAGTCAACATGATGTCATAGGAAAATGGCTGCCACATAGTGCAGAAAGTGATTTCTATAAATCATGCGATTTTGACAGAACAACAGTTAAACAGAAGAGCTGACGCATCTAGACCAAAGTTGTCTGTGAATTAGAGGTACAAAGAGAAACCACATGCAGAACACCCGTGACGGCTCAATAGAGTCGTTTTTGTCATCAATTAGAGACCAACAACAACTCTTGGTGCAGATTATGAATAATTGGAAGGACGAAAAATTACAGTATATACGATATGTTTTATAGATCCATAACCCTCTCTTCTCTTGACAACATTGGTGTCACTGGTAAGGGATGGGGAAGGAGCTCTCCAATACATGTTAGCCTTATTTTGTTGCACTCCTTTGTTGGTATCCCTTTTATCATATGTACTTCAGAGGGCAGCCACCCTACTAGAACAGAAGGATTAGTTGGTAGTGACAAGTGCAAATTTGAGTGAGATATTTTGTATGCGCATGTGCATGTGTGTGTAAAAATGACGTCACTGTAATAGATGCCCCACAGAGTGCCCACAGTTGCTTGTCTGGAATTTAGATGCACACTTTGTGCCCTGCAAAGTGCCCACTATAGTGCAACTATTGATGCACATTTCATCTATTGCTGGACCTCTTTTACGCCCATTAAAGTGCCCGCATATTTGTATGGGATTTGGATGCTTGCAAAAATTGCTAGCTGTACTTCTGTTGGATGGACATAGGTGCATTGTTTAGATTCCTGTTACATCGTCTTGTGCCCAAGCCATCTGTGGATAATTAGCAGGACCTGGGTACAAGACTACCCATTACCATGGCATGCATGTTGCAGTGTGATTTGCCCATGGCAGCTAATGCAGTGCTTTCACTGTACAGAATTGTCATTCCATGGGCTTTGCTGAAGAGTCCCAAATCCTGATTCTGGATGAAGCAACGAGGCAAGTATTACAATATTTATGTATATGATGAGATCCAGACTGTGCATTCAAGTGCTTCTGCATTAATATGTCTCATATGCCAGACTTTCATACTCCTTGTTTTAGCTGGTCTGCGAGCATCTAGTGTGTGATTATGCAAATGGTTGTACCATTTTGTTTACAACTACGTAGCCCTTCCTTCTATTCCTATATTCGCTTACTTTCTATCCCCTTTCCCCTTCAACCATCTGATCTCCCATCTGCCTCTGCCCCCTCCCCCAAGCTCCCTCTCCAATGCTCTTGATGCAGAGTCAGAACATCTAGTGCAGCAAGCACTAGACCGTGTGCCACAGGGAGGACGGTCATTGTCATTGCTCATCGCTTGAGTACTGTACTACGAAATGTAGACAACATTGCTGTGTGTGTGTTTGTGTGTTTGTATGCTGTGTGTGTGTGTGTGTGTGTGTGTGTGTGTGTGTGTGTGTGTGTGTGTGTGTGTGAACCGTGATATTCGGATGAAATTGTAGTGTGTTTACTCCAAAACCTGTGTGTCATACAGGGCCGTCGGAGGCGGTACGGCCGGTACGGCCATGGCCGTACCACTTTTTGAACAGCTAGCAGTTTTTTTTATTTTCAAAAGCAGTGTTTTTAGCTACTAAACCAGATAAACCCTACCCTACCCAAACTAACCGTTGAGGAAACAAAGAAGCAATGATCTTAGGTTGTTAGCAGATGCAATGAAACCGGAGATATCAAGTAGGGTCCAATACTTCACGATTTGCAAGCACGCTCCTTTCTTCCGCCATGTTTTGTTACGTAATCGATTCGGAACGTAATAAAGATGGAGGCCAGCAGCGCGTACGTAGGCAATCGTTTTCTCGCATCACCTGGCGCTACGAAGCATGGCTTGTAGAACCACACGTCAGCGAATCGCTATACCCTAAAGGTGATGTAACAATTCAAAATGGTCTCATCGTCGAAGCACGTGGACCTAAGAACGCCGACAATAGGTGACAAGCCTCATCAGCCTCGCGCAGGTTTTCAGAAATTGCTAATCTGTGGAAATATTGGTATGGCTTCGTTCATTAATATATTATATATACTGTGTACAGACAATGCATGCAAAACAAGTACATGATTTATTGTGAAATCTATGTAACCCTCTTAAAACGACTTACTGACTGATCGAGAGTGCATGCTGGGCTAGCAAAGGCATCACCATTCTTGAGGCACAGATCTGTAGCAAACGTTATCTGTATGATAATGAAAAGTAGCTAAAAAATTTTTTCGCTCGCGACATTTTGTATCCTTCGCCCAATGGCCTTACCACTTCTAAATTGCCTCCGACGGCCCTGTCATATGAAGTAATCGCTTATGTCTGTCTTTGATTGATGCACACACGTATAGATATGTAACCATGCATGATAACCTGCTTAAGAAGAGAGATGGACTCTACTCTGATCATGAGTTAATACAGAACAGTTGGTTAGAAGAAGTTGTTTTGTGATTTTCTTTTATTGCTCTGCATTTCATTACTGACTAGATAATTTCAGATTAGCAATAATTTTACTGTCAGACTCCTTACTGTATATATATCCTGAAATTGAGCCCTTTTCAGCCCACCATTGCTAGATAGCAAACTTAATGATGTAAAGCATGAGTTGCTTGTGATATCGGAGCATAATAATGTTACTGAAGGAATGATGTAAGTATAAAATTATAATATACACAATGTTTTTTCTGTGTACATTAACATTGTGCAGAAAAGGATGCTGCTGTATAGTACCTGAATACGATTTAATTGTGTCATTATGTTTATAATCAATTGTTTAACTGTGAGCATTATATGCATACTTACTGTACAAGTCACTTTCTTTCTGTCATAGGTCAAATGTTTCGTTCCTTATGTGTGAACTCCACCTTGTCATGTCATGCTTCGCCTATACAGTGATTTGGTAGCAGTGCTTGTGACAGATTCCCTATAGCTAGCCTTACTGCAGCCAGGTTAATACCAGGCCTTGTAAAATATATAAGATGAAGCAATTGTAATGCATATTGAACAGCTGCCTCCCACACAAGTGACCTTTGCACTAGCTATGCAAACAGAGGGCACGTGTCTGGGAACACGTGCTACAGTCAATCAGAATTCTAGAAGGTTCTATAGCTCTATATACAAACACTAAATGTAGGTATAACATGGCAGATCCAGTAGATGCTCTAGCCAAGGGGGTGAAGAATGCTCAGCTGGATGATCACTATGTGACCGTTCCTTATTATGATGATGATGGCAAGCAATGCCATGCTAAGGTGCCACGTGTACCAGTCAGCTTACTGAGAGATCTGTTGATACCAGAAAGTAGTGAAGGCAAGCCTGTGGTGTTTTTTGGAGAAGGCAATTTTACTTTCTCTGTGGCTTTTGCTAGCATGCGAGGATCTTGGCGTGGGATTATATCAACTCGATTTGAAGCCGCTTCAGAAGAACGTCCGAAACCAAAGTTTGACTATGTAAATCTATTGGCCATTGACAACTGCATTCACAATGGAGAGAAGTTTGAAGATGATGCTGCTGAGATTTTGGGCAAAGTGAAAAAGGTGCTAAGCTTGCGCATGAGCATGCATGGCTACTCTATAGACACCTGGCAGTTTAAGATTGATGCTACGAAAATTCCTGCCAACCTGCATGTTAATGGAAGAGTTGTCTGGTTCCAGTGTCCATGGACGTACAAACATGGCAAGGAGATTTACCACCTGATTTCTAACTTCTTGACTCATATGTCAGAGAAGCAATCACCTGGTGACTTTGTACTAATTGGAATTTGTGTTAAGCGTGAGTATGTGGAATTTTATCATCTTCAAGACCTGCTTGGTGAAAATCTTGCACAAAAGCAAGCTTGTGGATATGAATTCTGTGGTGTAGACAGTGACATGATTCAACAGATTCTGCGTTACGGTTACCGTCACCAGGGGATAGCAGATATACATGATATTATTCTTAAAGATCATGTAACTTTAGTTTTTTGCAAACTGCACCATCAGGCCAACTAGCTATAGAGTGCATCAACTTCATTTAGATGGTGCCAACAAAGACTGCTGTTGCACTTTTCCTGCATTCTTCTTGCACCTGTAACTACTGCAGCTGATTGTTGTAAATTCACTTTGAAGTCTTAATAATTGAATGATCTTTGTATCCATCTCGACAGTATTTACTTTGAATAATTATTGAGACCCATAATTGTTGTGGAAGTATTATTTACCAGAAAGCTGCATATGTGTCCTGGAATGCTTTCAGAAGGTGCACAGTCATGATCATTTGGCATTGATGAATAAGTAGCACCTGCTGATTCGATTCACTAGTACTATTTGATGCAATGATTGGGGCTTATATATGCTGTGTGTGTGTGTGTATGAACACATGTGTATGTGTGTTAGAGGGTTCATGTGTACGGGGAGAGTGTGTCATGCACTGTGTGTGTGTGTATATGTTGTGTGTGTGTGTGTGTGTGTGTGTGTGTGTGTGTGCAATTATATTAAAGGCAGAATCAAGGTGACACTGTGGTATAATTATAGCTCTGTTTATACACATCCATGAAAGCAGATGGCAGAATTAATGCAACTTTGCAACTTATACATTGCCTATATATTATAAGCCGAAAGGTCCTGCAGTCACCTGCATGTGATAGATTCTAGATCTGCTACACAACAATTTGCTGAGGATTAATGCACTCATGCATTTCACACTAATTTTACAGTCATGTAGATAATACATTATGCAGATTGATATTATTAAACAGCCTATTGATCACTTCTACATGTCCACTTATCAGTAGTGTATAGCATAGTCTTGTTTGAAACCTCTATAAATTAATTAAACTATTCAGCAAAAATTTAGCAAACAGCACAAAGTGTTCAGCTAATTATTATGCACAGTCCAGTGCTCATTAAATTCCTAATGAAGACCGGCATACATGGAGATAGTTAATGTATGCACAACATTATTATTCCATACAGAACATACTTTGATCAGTTGGAGCAGTGTTACATTACAACACATGTACACATTACAAGCTCCTCTCTCAAACGTGTCACCTCACACCTGCATGTAGTTACACACACTGGCCACAAATTAAACATGCACACACACACACACACACACACACACACACACACACACACACACACACACACACACACACACACACACACGCACTCACACCTTCGCTGCCGCAAAGTCCAAAGCAGTCTTTGTCTCCAGACAAGCCTTTCTGTGAGAGAAGGCATCAAACGAGTGTTTGCCATGGTAACAGCCAGTGCCACTGTGACCAACACCTCCAAAGGGAAGGGTGTTCACTGCAGGGAAGGAAGAAGAGGGAGAGACAAAGGGGAGAGAGGGGAAGACGTAGAGGAGGGAGCAGGATGAAGCTAGGGGAGAGAGAGATATGAAAGGAGAGGGGGAGGTGGAGGGGAAATGGAGAGTCTTGTTTGTTCTTCTGCCTGTTTGTACTCTTATTTATTAGCCTTTAGCCCAAAGGAGTATATACTTTGCTATATAGGTGCCCAACAGAAGTAACTATACAAGGTATAAGAAAATAAAAAGGGCAAATGGTCCAGGTGAATCAAAAGCAACAGGTAGAAGTGAGAATGTCAAAGTCAGAGGAGGGAAGAGGAGGAGGAGAAATAAATGGGGATCGAGGAAAAGAACAATAGGAGGACAGATGAAGGGGAGTGTAGGGGGCAGATATTTATGATGTCAGAAGAAGCTAATACTGCACTGTGACAAAGGCAGCAAGGCATTCAAACGTACAATACAATTAATGGCGTGTATAATAGTTGTAGAATTAGCGCTACATCTTCTGTATACTCTCGCGACAAGTCAGCCTTATGACACCTCATGCCCACAGCTGCTATGCTGTTCACTCCCACTATACAATGGCTCACAATTGGTGCTCACTACGTAGTACTGACCACGTGCACGCTACTCACCACCAGCGTGCAGAACAAAATGTCGTTGACAACAAGTGCTCCAGATGAGGTGAAAGTGGAGACATGATTCTTGTTTTCTGCACTTTCAGTGAACAGGTACAGCTAGAGCAAGGGGCTTCTCTCTGAAGGGGAGGAAAGGGAGGGAAGGGGAGGGGAGGGGAAGGGAAGGGAGGGGAGGGGAAGGAGAATGGGAGGAATGTATCAAGTTATTAGGCATGCTGAGTTGATAGTAGCTTGATCTTTCTTTCGGACAATTCAGCACACAGACACACACAAGGGTGCCCGTGCCCAAACACACATGTACTCTCTCACACACACACCTGTCTCTTATGAAATTGACAGCCTCCTCGATGCTGTTGATTGTCAGTACTGACAACAAGGGCCAAGCAACTAGGGGAGGGGGGAGGAAGGGAGGAAGGTGAGGGGGATTGGGACAGGGAGAGAGGGGAAACATGGCCACTAAAGTACAGTCTAACATCAGATGCTATGTGAGCATGCATGACAAGGTTTGTCTCAACCACGCCAGAGCAATGTGCTTTGATTAAGGGTCAGTCTGTCCAGCAACCACCACTATAGCCCAGTTGGACTGGAGGACCATCTGCAACCAACTGAGAGAAGAGGGAAAGGGAAGGTGGAAGGAGGGAGAGGAAGAGGGAAGAGATTGGAATGGCAAGGGAAGGGAGAATGAAATGAAGGCAGGAAGAGAGCAGGAGAGGAGGGTGAAAGGGGGAAGAAAAGAAATAAAAGGAAAGGAAATAGCCAGGAAAGAAGACAGGTTGGTGAGAAGCATTATTATAATACTTAACGTAGAAGTCGGTAAGAGGCTCAGAACATGGTGCGCAAACTACGAGACATGCAGCGGATGACAACGGCACAAGCAACTGACCCAAAGTGGGTGACATTTATGATTTGTCCATAGTCTCTTGTCTCCTATAGTGGTTTTCCCCCATAAAACATTTTCAGTTGTTTATTTGATTTGTTGCATGCTTCCAAGAATTTGTCCTACACTTGTGAGTGACAGAGAACGTAGTCAGTGGCAATGCAGGTCTGTCCAATGCTCATGAACTTGCCCCAGGCAACTCTCTCAGCAGCAGGGTTGATGTTGACATTGTCCATCACAATGGTGAGGCTAAATGGGGAGATAAGACAGAGGAAGTAAAATGGCTGACAAATAATCATGGCGATAAAACAGGCTCTACTTGCTGAAGGGCTTGTATGCAGCTCAAGAAAGTACAACACAAGACAAACTCCAGTCATGCAATTCCCCTGTCTTAAATCAGTTTACTAGCCATTCACTAATATTTTTGACTACAGCCAAAAATCTCTCTTTGATCATTACATGTCTCCTACTCCTCTCAATTCCCTGTAACCATTAATAGCTAGCTATAAAGGCAGACTGCATGATGGCGAATCACTACACCCATCTCTTCTCTCTTCTCTCTCTCACACACACCCAGCTGGCTCATCATGTAAAAGCTGGCCAATTTGGCTGGCCAAAGACACCCAAACTGAGCAAGGAAGTGAGTCTTTCTTCAGTTGTCTGTCATGTTCTATATACTTACATCAGTCCAAACCCAAGAATAGCTGATCTGACAGGATGTCAGAGGACCTTATGTGATGGCATTGATAGCTTACTTGGTGAGCAATGTTACATTGGACAACCATACACAGCTTACACATTAAACAACAGTAATCCTATGGCATGGTTGTAATTAATAATGCAACATCTGTCTCTGTAATGTCTTTATTTCCATTGTTTTCAATGATAACTTTTCCTTTTGTACAAAAGAAAGTCACAAAGCTAGTGAATGATTCGACCTCAGTAAAGGAGACCAATTACAAGAGGAGTGGGCCTCATACCAGTGAGAAGGCATGTTGCGATGAACTACACATAAAGGATTAGCGATAATGGTGGGCGATCAGTACATGTACGTATGTAGTGATGAAATGGAACATGGCTAATGGCAGAATCAACTGACGTCACAGTCTAGGTGAGTTGTGAGCAGTTAGCTGTACTTAAATAAATTGTGAACTAGTTTCAATCCTTAGCTAGTGGCAGCAACATCTCTAGCATGAAGCTTGCTCACACATACTTTCATTCTCATATGAATACCAATATATAGTACTGCAACACCTATGTGGCTGACAAAGATAGACCTGCAGGGTCTAACCTTCTTACCAAACATTCCATGCCCAGCAGAGCTGCCCTAGCTGCCCAGGCCATGGTCTGACCAGATCTTACTGTTACATGAGTACTTGTTAAACACCTGAGTTCAATTACTGACACAAGTATAATTATAGCTAGGACGTACTGGATTCTAATTAAGCTTTTGCTAAAGGACTGACATTTTGCTGTGAGAGAAATTGAAGCCAATGCAAATCTACAGTGCCAAAATTATACTTGTATGATTGATTGTATATATGTACACACAGGCAGGCAGACTGGCCGGAGCATATGGCAGCTCATGAAAGGGCTCTTAGAACACAGGCAGTAATGCACTTCACATGATGTTGAAAGGGCCACCTAAGAGTAGCTAAGCTTAGCTACGTATGTAATGTACGTATGGTTAGAATAGCTACATTCATGAACACTAGGGACAAACAATTCAGACAAACACAAGACTCATGCACTGCTGCATGCATACAAACACTTTCTCTCCCTGGCCTTGATGGCTGAGCGGATATTACGCCCCTGCACTGATTCCATGCAGTACTGTGCAAGTCACATGCATGGTGTTGCCGCTTCCTACCTGGCCCAAACCCAGGGATGAGCATGTTTAGGGAATACATGCAAAAGTAGTACTAGTGTCCACATGTGTTGCATGTGTCACTCATGCAAAGCTCCCGAGAAACCAGTTGGTGTGTAATCTCGTCATCAAGCCCTAACTAGCTACTGCAGCAAGGGTCTGGAGATACTAACTAGTACGTAGGAATTAATGCACTAAGTATGTTATCATGAACATAAAAAGCAACAAATGCCTACGTTACGTAGTACGTACGTACACTCATGCACACGATGGGTGTCTATTATTGAACGTACAGGCCAAAGATACCGCACGAGGGTCTAGCTAGCTAGATCTGCCTCACCCATAAAATGGACGGCGCCAAACAGCCAATCGGGAATGATGACTCATCCACCAGTCAAAGCCCATCGGAAGGTATAGCCACTTCTGTACAGAAATAGAACTATTGGCTGACGCAAGTCTTAGTATGATGTAGGTTAGCTAGACTGTGAGTTTATAGCTGCGTATGAACTAACTTATGCTATGAAGCTAGACAGTTGATGTAAGGTAGCCTCAAGTTATTCAGAAAACCTGATGGATCACCTATAATGTCTGTGCATCGGCCATTTACGGCCTTTTTCGAACATTAACGTCACAGATTCGAGCCGTCTCTGTAACAAACTACCCTCTGGACACCTAGCCCTATTCATTTCCCTTCCCAACTTAGCCTTAAATGCCCTCTATAACGTAGGGTAAGGTTAGGTGCTTTGTGTCCAGAGGGTAGGTTGTTACAGAGACGGCTTGAATCTGTGACGTTAATGTTCGAAAATGGCCACTGGCCGCTACACGGATATTATAGGTGATCCGGTGGGTGAAACTGAGGCTGCCACAGAATGAAGCCTGGTTTGTTCTACTTACTCATTGTCGAGGGGAATGTACATACTTGGCTGTGCGTATTATGTAACTCCATTAATTATGTGTGTTATTATAATATGTATGTGTCATTATATTAATTCAGTTTGCTCTTTCTGTAATTTGAATTCACCTCTATTCTTTATCTTACCATTTGTAGTCCCAGCTGCAGTTGCTGGACACAAGAGACCAGTCTCTAGTGAAGACACTAGTACTCCTCCAGCAAAAGTAAGCAGTGGAGAACACAGCGGTGAGTCGCATTGCTCATTCCTCAAGCTATTGTAGCATCGCTTATAGGAATGAGTAGCAAATTTCTGGTATGATTCATTGAAGCAGTGGAGTTCAGTTTCCTGGAAGGCATGCCACAAATTAAGCATCTTCTGCAATTGACAATCAGGACAAGCACAAGGCTCATGCACTGCTGCATGCATACAAACACTTTCTCTCCCTGGCCTTGATGGCTGAGCGGATATTACACCCCTGCACTGAGTCCATGCAGTACTGTGCAAGTCACATGCATGGTGTTGCCGCTTCCTACCTGGCCCAAACCCAGGGATGAGCATGTTTAGGGAATACATGCAAAAGTAGTACTAGTGTCCACATGTGTTGCATGTGTCACTCATGCAAAGCTCTAGCTACAGACCGGGTTGGTGTGTAATCTCATCCTCAAACCCTAACTAGCTACTACAGCAAGGGTCTGGAGATACTAACTAGTACGTAGGAATTAATGCACTAAGTATGTTATCATGAACATAAAAAGCAATAAATGCCTACGTTACGTAGTACCTACATACACTCATGCACACGATGGGTGTCTATGATTGAACGTGCAGGCCAAAGATATCGCACGAGGGTCTAGCTAGCTAGATCTGCCTCACCCATAAAATGAACGGCGCCAAACAGCCAATCGGGAATGATGACTCGTCCAGTCAAAGCCCATCGGAAGGTATAGCCACTTCTATACAGAAATAGAGCTATTGGCTGACGCAAGTCTTAGTATGATGTAGGTTAGCTAGACTGTGAGCCTATTCCTGCGTATGAACTAACTTATGCTATGAAGCTAGACAGTTGATGTAAGGTAGCCTCAAGTTATTCAGAAAACCTGATGGATCACCTATAATGTCTGTGCATCGGCCATTTACAGCCTTTTTCGAACATTAACGTCATAGATTTTAGCCATGTCTGTAACAACCTAGGCTAATTATGCCATTTCCGGGACAGCTAACGATATACCAGCGAGAAAAGTCAGGAAAGGGTGTACTTTAGCAGAAAAACCGTTTATACTTACCGGAAAAACATCTGCTCCTCTAGAGGTGGCAAGAAAACGGGTTGTTAATTTCGTCGAGATTGCCTAGCGACACCATCCTCAGTCGCACCCTGCATTTCCCCTACTCTTGGACAGTTTTTCCTAAAGTGGGACAGGCATTAGGGATTGTGGTGCTTTTATTTAAACTTCGTTTAAGTGGATAAGATTGCTAATACAACCATGGATTAACATTCAGCGCACTTCCAAAGGACTGGACAAGGTTGCTAGAGTCAGATAGCTCTACACAACAAAGATGGTGCCATTTGGAACAACTATCAGAGCAAATCCAAGTGCCCTCTTCATCAGTTCCACAGGTGGTGCAAAATCTTTCATCCGCCTCTCCAGTATCAATGTGCACATGTATGTCTTCCTTCACTCTGCCAACTATTGTCTGTGAATTTAAATCAGCAACCAAAGTATGAATATTGTGCTGCTGTCTGGCAATTGGCAACTGCAGTAACTAATATGTATTGAATTTTACTAACTTCTTTCAAGCACAGAAGTTAGTTTCTATTGTAGCGCATGCAGTTCGATAACCAGTGAGTTCAATGTATCTTTTTGTAAGCAGATCCGGCCAACCGTTCAAATTTGGTGCGCAATCGAAGTAGGTGCAATTCTTAGCTCTTCCTAGTTCCTGCCAATTCTTGACGTTCCGGAAGAGATAGGGGAGAAGGA